>CAUYPK010008052.1:0-45118 GCA_963574355.1 Loris lydekkerianus | reverse complement strand
GAAGACCAATGAAAGGAAGTGAGGATGTTTAGCCCTGGGAAGAAATACTTTCAAAATTAAAAGCTCTGTCTTATGGGAGAAAGTTTCAAAGTAATGGCTCAAAAAGGGGAATTAGAGTCAATAGGTGGATGATAGAACTTTACTAACATTTACGATATTAAGCACTAACAAGGTGCCAGATAATGTATTAGTTGCTGAATAAGACAGTTTTTCCTTTTCTTTTCTTTTCTTTTTTTTTTTTTTTTTTTTTTTTTTTAGACAGAGCCTTAAGCTGTCCCTCTGGGTAGAGTACTGTGACATCACAGCTCACAGCAACCTCCAACTCCTGGGCTCAAGTGAGTCTTCTGCCTCTGCCTCCCAAGTAGCTGGGACCACAGGCACCCACCACAATGCTCAGCTATTTCAATAAGACAGTTTTTATTTCAAAGGATCAGTCTCATGCCTGATGTAGATGAGTAAAATAGTGTGACATGATATTTAATAAGAATAAACCAGTTAGAGGGAAGAGATATAGCTAAGGATGGCTTCCTGTAGGAAATAGTATTGAAACTAAGATCTGAAGTCACAGGTAGGTAGGCAACAGGGGAAGGAAGAGTGTTTTAGGTGGGCAGAGAGGCATGAGGTAATGGAGAGATGTCACTTTTGGGGAGTATTCTGTAAGACTGATATTTAGGGAGTGTGGTGGGAAGGGACCTTAGATGAACTTGGAAAGATAAGAAAGGACCTTGTGTATTTTCTTAGTATTATGGATGTTATCTTGAAATCTTGGCACAGTGGAAGCGTTAGAGGATTTTAAACAAGAAAGGGACATCAGGCCGCAGTCTGGGAGGCCAAGGCAGCAGATTGCTTGAGCTAATGAGTTTGAACAAGAGCAAGAACAAGACCCCATCTCTCAAAATAGCTGGGCGTTGTGTTAGGCGCCTGTATTCCCAGCTACTTGGGAGGCTGAGGCAGGAAGACTGAGGCAGGAGGATCACTTGAGCCCAGAAGTTTGAGGTTACTTTGAGCTAAGATGTTGTGGCACTTTACCAAGGGCAACAAAGTGAGACTCTGTCTCCAAAAAAAAAAAAAAAAAAAAAATAGAAAGTGACTTCAGGTTTGAAGTTTAGCAATCTCATTCTGCTTGCAGTTTAAAGAAAGGACTTGAGGGAAATGAGAAGGAAGTTACAATGTTAGCACGCAGTTAAAGTGATCCAGGACAAACAGGGTGATGACTTATTTTAAAGTCAGTGGCAGTGGGGATGGACAAAAATGGGCAAATCCTACTGACATTTAAGAGGTAGGATCTTGGGAACTTAGCAGAGGTCAAGGATAACAAGGTCATTGATTATTCCATTCACTGATACAGAGAATCTATAGGAATGGCAAGTTTTTTGTTTTTGTTCAGTGGGGAATTTGAGGAGTTTAAAAGATTCCTGTGTCTAGGCAGTGGTGATTGTGTTAAAGTCAAGGATAGACTGTAGGAAGGAAAGGAGAGAGGGAGAGAAGGAGGAAAAGGAAGAAAGGAAGGAAAAAAGAAAAGAAGACAAAAAGAAGGCATGGCATGGTGGCTCATGCCTATAATCTTTGCACTTTGTGAGGCCAAAGTGGGAGGATCACGTGAGGCGGAGAGTTCACAACAAGCCTGAGCAACATAGCACAGGTTTGTTGTATGCACCTATAGTCTTAGCTATAGGGAGGCTGAGGCAAGAGGATCACTTGAATCCAAGAGTTAGAGGCTGCAATGAGCTATGATGGTGCCACCACTGTCTAGCCCAGGCAATAGAATGAAATCCTGTCACCAAATAAAAACAGAAAACCTTAAAATGGCTCAAACAAGATACTTTTTATTTTTTAATTGTAGTCATCCAGCAAGCAAACTAATAGTAGGGCCTACCTTTCTAGTATAGTCTGTGTTAAGAACTGAAGGAGATCTGAGATTATAACCTACTTGCAAGTTAGCTTGCTACAGTTTCATGAATTCTCATAGAAGACATTATTCTCCTGGGTGAGACATGAAGGACAATTTATGTCAGCAGTAGCCGGAGTATCAGCTTTTTTTTTTTTTTTTTTTTTTTATCAGTTTGCCCAGTCCCAATTTCTACAAGATATTGTGCAGTAGATTGCATTAAGAAGAAGACTCTAGAGCTTAAGGAACCTGAATCTTATAATTAGAAAGCATGCCTCCCTTTTGTAGGAGACACCATCTCTGTCTTCAAAGGCTGTTTACTAAATAGACATCCTTGAAAAGGTAGCCCAGAACTAAAGGTAGTCTCTGTCTCACTTGCAAGATGGTATAGAAATGTGAGAGAATTGTTTTCAAAAGTCTGTAGAACAGCAGCATTGGCAACTGGTAAAAATACAGGATCTAAAGCTCCAGTCCAGATATCAGAAGCAGAATCTGTATTTTAATGAGATTCACCAAGTAATATGTATACACTTTGCTGTTTGAGAAACACTGCTTTTAGGATTTGGTGTTTGTATGGGTCAGTCTTGGTCTCTTCTGATGTCTAGATTATGGCAGGAGGTTAGGAGCAAAGAGAGGGCATGGAGGAGGCACATCTATTTTCCTAAGACTCAGAGTTGGGTACACAGCACTTGTTAAAATTCCCTTGATAAGATCTTACATATGGTCACACTCAGGTGTGAAGGAGCCTAAAATATATAATGTTTAGGCACCATTAATATGGAAGAAGGGAAAATGGATTTTAGTGGATAGTTTGCACCCCCACCCCATCCATATATATGTTTGGAGTTTAGGAAAATGATGTAAACTTGAGATAGCAGTACTTAGTAACTGAAGCCATTGGAATGGACAAGAAATCCCAGAGAGAGTATCACAGAGCAAGGTTTCTCAACCTTGACACTATTGGTGTTTTGGTTTGGGCAATTCTTTGTTGTGTATGTCTGTCCTATACACTGCTAGCAGTATGTTAGCAGTACCCCTGGCCTCTATCCACTAGATGCCAGTAGAACTCCTTCAGTGAGACAACCAGTGTTTTCTGACATTGCCAAAGGTCCTGGATGAAGGGAGGCAAAATCACCCACCTTCTGTTGAGAACTACTGGTTCAGAGTGAGAAGACAACCATGGAAAAAGGAATGTCAATATGTGTGGAATGGTTAGAAGGAAATTGAAGCCCTCAAAAGAAGGTGAAAAAGGAATGGCTAGAGAATTAAGAGGAAAATCAGTAGAGAACTGTAGAGGAAAGGAAAGTTATAGCATCCTGTTAACTAGTTAAATACAGTCTTGCACTGCATAATGAAGTTTTAGTCAGTGATGAACTAACTGCATGTATGATGGTGGTCCCATAAGATTTATGATGGAGCTGAAAAATTCCTGTTGCCTGGTGATGTTTTAATAATCCTGATTATAATCCTAGGATTAGGCCTAGGCTAATCTGTGTGTTTTAATTTTTAACAAGAAAATTTAAAAAGTAAAAAAAAAATTAAAAATAGAAAAAAACTTATAGAATAAGGATATAAAGAAAATATTTTTGTATAGCAATATAATATGTTTCTGTTTTAAGCTAAGTGTTTTACACAAGAGCTAAGAAGTTTAAAAAGATTTGAGTAAACTAAGGTTAACTCTTGAGGAAAGAAAAATATTTAAAAAATAAATTTGGTGTAGCTTAAATGTATAGTGTGTGTAAAGACTGCAGTAGTGTACAGGGATGTCCATTCACCACTCACTGTTTCACCCAGAGCAATTTCCAGTCCTGCAAGCTTCATTCATGGTAACTGCCTATTTTTAAAAAATCTTTTATACTGTAATTTTTTTGGTGCCTTTTCTATGTTTAGGTACACAAATACTTACCATTGTGTTATAGTTGCCTACAACATTCAGTACAATAATATGCTGTACGGGTTTGTAGCCTAAGATCAATAGACTATACCACATCGCTTAGGTGTGCAGTAGACCATACCATCCAGGTTTGTGTAAGTACACTCAATAGTGTTCACATGATGACAAAAATCACCTAATGATGCATTTCTCAGAAGGTATCCCTATCATTAAATGACATATGACTGTTATGATAATGTATGCTTTGGGTTTAGCAATAATGAGTTGATTGTTTTGTTTTTTGACAAGCACAGTTTCAGTGGAATGGTGGGGCTAGAAATTGGATCACAGTGAGGTGCAGAGTGAATGAGAAGTGAGAAAGTAGAGACAGCATTGGATTGCTATTTCAAGGAGCTGTTTGTGAGGGAGGAGAGAAATAAGGAAGATGCTGAGAAATAGGATGGTTGCTGAGGTGGAGGGAATTTTTTCTTAAAGATGGGGAATTTTTAACATTTAAATCTAGTGGGACAAACCGTGCACTATTAGCTATTCAGTAATGTACATTTCATGAATGAGTGAATGAATTAGACAGAGGTTGAAGAGAGGAAATAATTGATCATATAAAGTCACCAAAATAGTGGGACAGAATGGGAGGTTAATTAGGTCTCAACATAAAAAATCTTTCTAATAGTTAGAGCTATCCAGCTTTAGAATAAGTTATCACTTGGCAGTGGGGATGCCCTTCTAGTAATCTGGGTGGATGAGTTCTCTCGTGAAAGATACCTACTTAAGTTGTGACATGAGGATATCATGTTGATGGGAAATGGGTATTCTTGTGTAGGATAAATAATGGTTTGGCCTAGGTGGACCTCTAAGTCCTTTTCTTACTACATTCTGTGGTTTTTATACCAGTCTTAAGTTAGCATTTAAATTGCAACATAAAGCTGGGCATAGTGGCACTCACCTGTAGTCCTGTCTACTTAGGAGGATGAAGCTGGAGGATTGCTTGATCATAGGGTTCTGAGGCTGCAGTGAGCTATGATCATACCACTGCTCTTCAGCCTGGATGACAGAGATGCTCTTGTCTCTAAAGAAAAAATATTCAACATAAATTATGTTGACCTGATAAAGCTTATTGATTAGCTGTAAATGTTTTTTTCTTTTTTTTTTTTGCTTTTTGAAACAGAGTTTTACTGCATCACCCTTGACAGAGTGCAATGGCGTCACAGCTCACAGCAACCTCAAACTCTTGGGCTTAAGCAATTCTCTTGCCTCAGCCTCTGGAGTAGCTGGGCGACAGGTGCCTGCCGTAATACTTGGCTATTTTTTTTTTTTTTTTTTTTTTTTAAATTGTAGTTGTCATTGTTGTTTAGCAGGTCCGGACCAGGCTTAAACCCACCAGCTCTAGTGTATGTGGCTGGCGCTGTAACCACTGAACTACGGGCACTGAGCCAGAATGTTTTATTTCTTATGTATGGTACAACTTAACAGTACTTATTTTTGATGTGTGAATTAGGTCCGCCGGGATCTTCATGTATCAACTGCTGAATTTACAGACTTGAAGCAACAGTTGGAAAGAGACTCAGTTGTACTGAGTTTGCTTAAACAGCTCCAAGAGGTCAGTATACTCAACTTAAGCTTTTTTGGTTTGATTGTGAGTTATTTTGATTGGTCTTATTCAGTGGATATCCCCTGACTATACAAGGTTTCTTTTTCTTTTCATATTTTAAAAACAAACAAACAGACTTGAAATAATAGGATATGTAAAATATTATACTTTTCAGTTTTCTACTGCTATTGAGGAGTACAATTGTGCACTAACAGAGAAGAAGTATGTCACTGCTGCTCAGCGTCTAGAAGAGGTACTAAATGCTTTCTCTAAAGCCTGAGCCTTAGTGCTCTTCTTGGTTTTTGTAAATTTTGTATTCCATGCATTCTTTATCATAATAAAAATATATTCTAATTGCCCTGAGTCCAGATGGAATGTTTAACAGTGATTCCATTTCACCACTAGGCACAGAAATGCTTGAAGTTATTAAAATCCAGAAAATGCTTTGATTTAAAAATACTGAAATCTCTCAGCATGGAGCTCACAATACAGAAACAGAACATACTATATCACCTTGGAGAGGAGTGGCAGAAGCTGATTATATGGAAGTTCCCACCATCAAAAGGTGCTGCTGATTTCAGGTGGACTGTTTTGCTTAATCTGCCTGAACCAGTTTGGTGTCTGAATATATTCTAAGTGTTTTGTATTGGCAGATGAGAAGGTTCCAACTCTATACTGAGTTCTTATGTTAAGCAAGATGCTTTCTTAGGATTGACTTCTCTGGCTCCCTGCTGTGCCCTCACCGTACTTCCCTTACATTCATGCCTCCTCTGTCCTTTCCTAGGAAAGTGAGGAAAGATGATCGAATGGTTTTGTTCCATGTGGTGAGGGTGTGCTGTAGGAGGTGGGAGCAGTTTGAGACCATACTGTTTCTCCTCCTAGGCCATACCTGTTCTAATCTCAACAGTTTATTTTGGCTAGAAATCTGCAAGGAGCTCTTCAGCCATTCTCTCTCTTGCTGAGGAAAGAAGATGGGGGGAAGGCAGTGGGCTTATGGGTAGAGGAGAGGTTTGGCTCACACTTTGTCAGTTCTTGGAGAAAAAGATGGTGACAAAATCATGAAATAGGGGGTGTTTTGCTTGGTGAAGAAGTAGGATTATTCTGGCTGGCTTTAATTTATGCTACTTAGCTTCAGCTCCTCTGCCCATCTCTGGATGTGAGTCCTCTTTGATGTGTTGTTTGCCATGAGAGTAAAACTTCTGAGGGTCTGTGGAAAGGTTATGCCGTTATATATACCTGGTGTATTTTCCAACACTGCATCTTGAAATCTAGTGTATTTCATGGGAAATCTCACAGTTTTTCCCCTTCTCTCTTTCTCAGTTGGGCCTCCATATATATTATGAATGAGTGTGCATATGTAAATACAAATACTTAGTGGAACTAAACTTTCCAGTTAAGTGAAATATCAGTGTCTAGCCTGTTTCTTATTCTAAAACTTCTAGTAGGATTCAGTACTATTTTTAATTGCTTTTACTTCTTAAGCAAAGAATTTTTGGATTTAAAAAAAAATTAAGAGGCAGCATGACTGGTATTTATTATTAGTAAATAACCTTAGAGTAAAATAACTCATTTTTTTCTACAGATACATTATGTTTGTATATATGTGTGTACACAGATAATTCATATCCATATGTGTATGTATATTGCATATTTTGAAGGGAATCTAGAAAATTTTAGGTTCTATTCCAAGTAGACTGTAAATTAAAAGAAAATGGCAGATGTGTTGAATTCTTTGTTTTGGCACACACCGCTATTTAAACGTTGGCAGAAAGAACATAGAAAAGGTCTTTGAAACTATGATCTCGTTTTTTATTCCTTACCTTCATTCCCTTATTCATACATATTCAGTTACTGGGTGCAGTGGCTCATGTCTATAATCCAAGTGCTTTGGGAGGCCTAGGTAGGAGGATTGCTTGAGGCCAGGTATTGGATACCAGCTTGAGCAATGCAGTGAGACCCTGTTTCTACAAAAATGTTTAAAAACTAGCCAGGCATGGTGGGTGCATGCCTATGGACCCAGCCCCTCAGGGGCTGAAGTGGGAGGATCTCTTGAGCCCAGGAGTTAGAAGTTGCAGTGTGCTGTGATTGTGCTACTGTACTCCATACAGTACATGGGTGACAGAGTAGGACCCTAAAAAAATGAACAAAACAAAACAGTATACTTAGTAAGGATTTCTTGTAGATATATTATCTTTCTCAGTTTGATTCTTTGAACATACTGATAAAAGTTATTTCCTGTTTTAGGGTGATGCCAAGGGCATGTATGTCACAATTAATATTTGCTTGCATTAGAAGTATATTGAATAAGATTACATTAAGAATCTCAGTAGAGAATGGGCTCTGAGGAATAGAAGTGGAAACATCTTATATTGCTGAGGCAGCTGATATTTCCCCTCATTTTTTTAGATGCCAGTAGTTTGGAATCCTGCCTACAAACGGAACTTCATTTATGCACTGAACAATCCCAGAAAGAGGAGAAGACTCCTATGCCGCCCATCAGTTCTGTCCTTTTGGCCTTTTCTATTCTTGGAGAATTGCACACCAAGCTTAAATCATTTGGTAAAAAGAATGTTACTTTGGGCTCAGTGCCTGTGGCTCAAGCGACTAAGGCGCCAGCCACATACACCTCAGCTGGCGGGTTCCAATCCAGCTCGGGCCTGCCAAATAACAATGATGGCTGCAACCAAAAAATAGCTGGGTGTTGTGGTGGGCATCTGTAGTCCCAGCTACTTGGGACGTGGAGGCAGGAGAATCGCTTGAGCCCAGGAGTTGGAGTTTGATGTAAGCTGTGATGCCATGGCACTCTACCCAAGGCGACAGCTTGAGGCCCTGTCTCAAAAAAAAAAAAAAAAAAAAAAAAAAGAATGTTACTTTGTTTCATTCACATGGAATCTTCAAAGGCCCAGTGCTAAGGACCTGACAGAAAAGATTATCTGTCTTAATACTCTGGAGCGTATTGATATAAACTTTGGCCTCTTGATTTTCATCAAAGGGAATTGTCATAAACGTTGGCCTTTTTATTTAGGGCTTAGATTCTTTCTTTAAAAAAGGAAGCTAGTTCTTATTTATTTATTTAGTTTTTTGAATAATTTAAATAAAACCTGTAGACAGTCTAGGAAACTTCAGTGGGAAAAACTGTGGGGTGTAATAGTTGATGCGTAATGTTGTAGTATATGTATTTTGGTTATTAGGCTCAAAGATCTGTATTTTTCTGGATATGCTTACTTTTTAGAACTTGCTTTTAGAGATTTTTGATGAGTATTTATATGACTTTTCAGGTCAGATGCTGCTGAAGTATATCCTTAAGCCTCTGGCATCTAGTCCATTTCTTTATGCTGTAATAGAAAACCAACCTAACATAGTCATCATTCGTTTTGAATCTATAATGACTGACTCGGAACATCCATCACCATCTGATGTTTTTGCAAAGATCAGGCTGGTACTGGAAGTGCTCCAGAAACTGTTTCTAGGTATGTATCCCCAAGGCAGTACTTTTATTTTTTGGTAATATAAATAGTGTTTTTAAAAGTAAATATTATTTTAAAGTAAAAATGGCTATAATATGAATGAAGGAAAGATCAGAAGTGAGTAAATGGTGCCATAGGAGCAAGTAATTATCTTTTTGTTTCTTGCCTACTTTGCCTACCTTTTCTGCTCTACATTGACAGGTGGTCTCCCAGATTCTGATTTATAATATTATTTTAGTTGAATTCTAGCATACATTTCTCTCACTGGACTTCCAGTAACATTACATTTGGTACTTTTGCTTCAATTATAAAAATAGAAATGAATGAAGTGCTGTTTTACATATTTCAAAAGAAAAATCCCCATTAATCTGATATAGACAAACAAGGTTTAACATAGGAAATAAATTATATTCCAGCTTAGCCTTTTGGTTAGATATTTATATATTGACACTAGAAATAGCCTGTTTCTATTTTGCTTGAATAGTTTTTTTAGTTGTCTTGCTATTAAGAAATTTTCTTGTGTTTAATTTTAATATTGTTGTTTTTTAGTCTATTTGACTTAATCTTCCTCTTGCTTTTCTCAGTGGTCTTGTTAAATAGCCCAGCCAACCATTCTTACTGTGTATAAAATAAATCCTGCAATAATTAGTAGGCCTTCCTGGCAGTCATATACTGCTTATTTATATAAAAATATGTGTAAAGCAAGGAATTCTTTTTATAAACATTTTTTAAAAATGAGAACAGAGAAGAAAAATTCTTAAGGCTTACATAAACCTCAGAAATCTAAAGTAGTTTTTCTTATTCTTAGATCCTTCCCTAAGGGAAAAATACAATTTTATTTTCATTATCTATAAAGTTGTAGGGCTGGGCCTGGTGGCTCAGGCCTGTAATCCTAGCACTCTAGGAGGCTGAAGTGGGAGGATCTTTTGAGGTCAGGAGTTTGGGACCAGTCTGAACAAGTCTGAACAAGTCTGAGACCCTGTCTCTGTGAAAAACAGAAAATAATCAGCTGGATATGGTGGTGCACACATGTAGTCCCAGCTACTACTCATCTTCCTGAGTTGGAGGGTTGCTTAAGTTCGGGTATTCAAAGTTGCAGTGAGCTGTGATGTGGCTACTGCACTCTAGCCTGGGCAATAGAGTGAGATTATGTCTCAATAAATAAATAGGCTTGGCGCCTGTAGCTCAGTGGCTAGAGCGCCAGCCACATACACCGGAGCTGGTGGGTTTCAATCCAGCCTGGGCCTGCCAAACAATAACAACAACAAAAATAGCTGGGTGGTGTGGTGGGCACCTGTTGCCCAGCCACTTGGGAGGCTGAGGCAAGAGAATTGCTTAAACCCAGGAGTTTGAGGTTGCTTTGAGCTGTGATGCCACGGCACTCTACTCAGGGTGACAGCTTGAGACTGTCTCAGAAAAAAAAAAAAAAGAAATGAAGGTGTAAACAAAGCATCCAAAGACTGGAAGGAATGGGGAGACGATTCATTCCAAATATCTGTGATGCTTAAATCTCCTCTCTACATTGTAATGTAAGTCTTAGCCATTGCCATCAGGCAAGAAAAGGCAATCAAAGGTATCCATATAGGGTCAGAGGAGATCAAACTTTCACACTTTGCAGATGATATGATTGTGTATGTGGAAAACCCCAGGGATTTAACTGCAAAACTCTTAGAAGTCATCAAGGAATACAGCAACGTCTCAGATTACAAAATTATTACTCACAAATCTGGAGCCTTTATATATACCAACAATAGTCAATCTGGAAAAACAGTCAAGGACTCTATTCCTTTTATAGTAGTGCCAAAGAAGATGAAATATTTGGGAGTTTACCTAACAAAGGACGTGAAAGATCTCTATAAAGAGAACTATGAAACTCTAAGAAAAGAAATAGCTGAAGATGTTAACAAATGGAAAAACATGCTCGTGGCTGGGAAGAATCAACATTGTTAAAATGTCCATACTACCCAAAACAATGTACAATTCTAAAGCAATCCCTATTAAAGCACCACTGTCATACTTTAAAGACCTGGGAAAAATAATACTTCATTTTATATGGAATGAGAAAAATCCTTAAATAGCCAAGACATTACTCAGAAATAAAAACAAAGCAGGAGGAATCACGCTACCAGACTTCAGACTATACTATAAATCGATAGTGATTAAAACATGGTACTGGCACAAAATCTGAGAGGTAGATGTATGGAACAGAATAGAGAACCAAGAGGTGAACCCAGCACCTTACCTTTATTTGATCTTTGATAAGCCAATTAAAAACATTCAGTGGGGAAAAGACTCCCTATTTAACAAATGGTGCTGGTGAACTGGCTGGCAACCTGTAGAAGACTGAAACTGGATCCACACCTTTCACCATTAACTAAGACTTCCACTGTATTAAAGATTTAAACTTAAGACATGAAACTATAAAAATACTAGAAGAAAGTGTAGGGAAAACACTTAAAGAAATCATCCTGGGAGAATTTTTTTTTTTTTTTTTTTTTTTGAGACAGAGCCTTTAGCTGTCCCCCTGGGTAGAGTGCTGTGGCATCACAGCTCACAACAACCACCAACTCCTGGGCTCAAGTGATTCTCCTGCCTCCTCCCAAGTAGCTGGGATCAATAGCCACAACGCCTGGCTATTTTTTTGGTTGCAGCTGTGTTTGGTGTGCCTGGGCTGGATTCGAACCTGCCAGCTCCAGGTGTATGTGGCTGGCGCCTTTGCCGCTTGAGCCACAGGTGCTGGGCCCTGGGAGAATATTTTATGAGGAGGACCCCCGGGCAATTCAAGCAACACCAAAAATACATTACTGGGGTCTGATCAAACTGAAAAGCTTCTGCACAGCCAAGAACACAGTAAGTAAAGCAAGCAGACAGCCCTCAGAATGGGAGAAGATATTTGCAGGTTATGTCTCCAACAAAGGTTTAATAACCAGAATCCACAGAGAACTCAAACATATTAGCAAGAAAAGAGGGTGGGTGAGGGACTTGAAGAGAAACTTCTCTGAAGAAGACAGGCGCACAGCCTACAGACACATGAAAAAATGCTCATCATCCTTAATCTCAGAGAAATGCAAATCAAAACCACTTTGAGAGATCATCTATCTCCAGTAAGATTAGCTCACATCACAAAATCCCAAAACCATAGATGTGGGTGTGGATGTGGAGAAAAGGGACCACTGCTGCAGTGCTGGTGGGACTACAAAGGACTATATTCCTTTTGGAAAGATGTTTGGAGATCACTTAGGGATCTAAAAATAGACCTGCCATTTGATCCTTTAATTCCTCTATTAGGAATCTATCTAGAGAAAAATATAAAAATCACTTTATAACAAAGATATTTGCCCCAGAATGTTTATTGCAGCCCAATTCATAATTGCTAAGTCATGAAAGAAGCCCAAGTACCCATTTACCTATGAATTGGATTAATAAATTGTGGTATATGTACTCCATGTACACCATGGAATATTATGCAGCCTTACAAAAGGCAGAGACTTTACCTTTTTCATGTTTACATGGATGGAGCTGGAACATATTCTTCTTAGCAAGTATCTCAAAAATGGAAGAAAAAGTATCCAAAGTACTCAGCCCTACTATGAAACTAATTTATAAGCACCCACACTTCCATATGAAAGCTATAACCCAATTATAACCTAAGAATATGGGGAAAGGGAGGGGAGGGGAGGGGAAGGGGAAGGCTGGGTGGAGGGAGGGTAATTGGTAGGACCACACCTATGGTGCATTTAACAAGGATACATGTTAAATCTACTAAGGGTAGAATGTAAATATCTTAACACAATAACTCAGAAAATGCCGTGAAGCCTGTGTTAACCAGTTTGATGAAAGTATTTCAAATTGTATATAAAACCAGCACATTGTACCCCATAATTGCATTAATGTACATAGCTATGATTTAATAAAAAAAGAAAAATCTTTCTAGCGTTTCATTAATTGGTCATATAGCTAACCTGAACAGCTTTGGAGAGAGGAAGCTTACTTTCTCTTGAGGCATTTCATCCTGCCTCTGGGCAACTCTAAGTACTAGGAACTGTTTTGTTTTGTTTTTTTAAAACTCATATGTACTCTGTATACTAAATGTTATTATCAAAATGCTCGTTTTGCAAATTGAATCTTTTTTTTTCCTGAGGTAGAGTCTCACTTTGTTACCCTTGGTAGAGTGCTGTGGTATCACAGCTCACAACAACCTCAAACTGTTCAGCTCAAGTGATCCTCCCACCTGAGCCTCCTGACAGGGGTGACGAACAAGTTCGACTATGCGCTCGGAGATCGCTCCTCAGAGGTCCCTCCTCAGAAGCAGCATAACAAAATCCAAACTTGGCAAAGAGCCACAGTATACAAAATAATGATAAGAGGCAAAGAGCTGAAATTCATTTTGGCCGGGAGCCGCATGCGTCTCTAGCCGCGTGTTCGCCACCCCTGACTATAGGCACGTGCCACTATGCCTCACTAATTGGTTTAAAAATTTTTTTGTAAAGATTAGGTGTTGCCCAGGCTGGTCTCAAACTCCTGGCCTCAGAAGATCCTCCTGTCTTTGCTGCCCAAAGTGCTGGATTGTAGTCCTGAGCCACCATGCCTGGCCTGAGTGACGTAATTTTGAGTTCCCCTTGTCTTCATTGCTTTTTGGTTTTGGCAGGTTTGGTTTTTCCTGAAGCTTCCCTTATCTTGCAGATGGCCTTCTTTCTGTATCCTTACATGGAATTCTTTTCTGTGCTCTTGCATCTTGCTGTGTCTTCTCCTGAGGACGCCAGTCATGTTGGATCAGGATCCTGCCCTTACGACCTCATTTAACTTCTATTACCTTCCTTAACGGACATAGAGGTATACCTCAGAGATACTGGAGTTTCACTTCCAAACCACTGCAATAAAGTGAATATGGCAATAAAATGAGCCATACAAATTTTTTGGTTCCCAGTGCATATGAAAGTCAGTTTGCACTATACTGTGGTCTATTAAGTGTGCAATGTCATTTTCTAAAAAGAAATAATATCTTAATTAAAAATACTTTATTACTGGCTCAGCGTTCATAGCACAGTGGTTACGGCGCCAGCCACATACACTGAGGCTGGCGGGTTCTCTGGCGGGTTTGAACCTGGGCTAGCTGAACAACAATGACAACTGCAACAAAAAAATGGCTGGGCGTTGTGGTGGGTGCCTGTAGTCCCAGTTACACGGGAGGTTGAGGCAAGAGAATTGCTTTAAGCCCAGGAGTTTGAGGTTGCTGTGAGCTGTGATGCCACGGCACTCCACCGAGCGTAACATAGACTCTGTCTCAAAAAAAAAAACCCCAAAACCAAACATACTTTATTACTAAAAAATGCTAATAGACACTTTTAAAAATTACAGTTTGGGAAATCATAAAGTTTTGCTGGTGGGGGGGGGTTTACTCAATGTTGGTGGTTGCTGACTGATGAGAGTGATGGTTGCTTACGGTTGGGGTAGCTGTGGCAGTTTCTTAAAATAAGACAACAATGAAGCTTGCCTTGTTAATTGAATTCTTCTCACGAAGATTTCTCAGTATGCAATGTTGTTTGATAGCATTTTTACCCACAGTAGAACTTTTTTCAAAGTTGGAGTCAATTCTCTCATCCTCTCACTGCTTTATCAACCGAGTTTATAAAATATTCTAACTCCTTCATTGTCATTCCAACAGTGTTCATGGCATCGTCACCAGCAGTAGTTGCTTTCTCAAGAAACCGTTTTCTTTGCTCATTCATAAGAAGCAACTGTTCTTTTGTTCAAGTTTTGTCATGAGATTACAGCAATTTATTCACATCTTCAGCCTTTATATTTAATTCTAATTCTCTTGCCGTTTCTCCCACATCTGCAGTTAGTTCCTCTGCTGAAGTCTTACACCCCTTAAAATCATCCATGAGGGATAGAATCAACTTCTTCCAAACTGTTAATGTTGCTATTTTTTACCTCCTCCCATGAATCACAAATGTTTTTTAATGACATCTAGAATGGTGAATCTTTTCCAGAAGTTTTTCAATTTACTTTGCTTAGATAGAGGAATCACTATCTATGATAGTTATAGCTTTATAAAATGTGTTTCTTAAGTAGTAAGACTTGAAAGTTAACATTGCTTTTTAATTTATAGGCTGCAGAATGAGTGTTGTGTTAGCAGGCATGAAAACATATCGCCTTGTACATCTCTATCAGAGCTCTTGGGTGACCAGGTGCATTGTCTATGAGCGGTAGTATTTTGAAAGGAATCTTCTTTTCTGAGCAAAAGGTCTCAGCAGTGGACTTAAAATATCTAGCAAACCATGCTGTTACAGATGTGCTGTCATCCAGGTTTTGTTCTATTTCTAGAGCACAGGCAGAGTGGATTTAGCATAGTTCTTAGCCCGAGGATTTGTAGAATGCTCACTGAGAATTGGTTCCAACTTAAAATTCACCAGCTGCATTAGCCCCTACTAACAAGAGAATCAACTTTTATTAATTTTTATTTATTTATTTATTTTTTGAGACAGAGTTTCACTATGTAGCCCTGGGCTGAGTGCTGTGGTGTCACAGCTCACAGCAGCCTCAAACTCTTGGGCTTAATCAATTCTCTTGCCTCAGCCTCCCAAGTAGCTGGGACTACAGGTGTCCACCATAACGTCCGGCTATTTTTTTGTTGCGCTTGTTTAGCTGGCCAGGGCTGGGTTTGAACCTGCCACCCTTGGTGTATGTGGCTGGCACCATAACCACTGTGCTATGGGCGCGGAGCTGAGAGTCAACTTTTATGTTGAAGCTTTGAAGCTAGGCATTGACTTTTTTCTCCGTAGCTATGAAGTCTTAGATGGCATCTTCTAACATAAGGGGGTAATATCTCCACTGAAAAATCCATTGTTTCATAAAACTACTTGGTCGATTATCTTAGATAGATCTTCTGGGTAACTTGCTACAGCTCTTACTTGCGCAATTGCTGCTTCCCCTTCACACTTTTAGGTTATAGAAGCAGCTTCTTTTTCTCAACCTCAGGAACCAGCTTCTGCTAGCTTCAAATTTTTCTTCTGCACCTTCTTTACCTCTCTGAGCCTTCATGGAATTGAAGAGAGTTAGGATTAGGCTTTGACTTTTTTCTTTTTAGCCCCTTATAAGCCATGGCAGTTATGGCTCATTTGATCTTCTACTAAGACCAGCAAAACGTCCTCCATATCATAAGTTAGGTGGTTTTACTTTCTGGTCATTCATATATTCACTAGAGTAACACTTTAATTCCCTTCAAGAACTTTTCTCTTGTTTTCATAACTTGGGTGTTTGATATAAGAGGCCTAGCTTTTGGCCAGTTTCAGCCTTTGACATGTCTTCATCACTAAGCTTTATGATTTCTACCTTTTAATATAAAGTGAGCGATGTTTGACTCTTTCTTTCACTTGAAGCCATTGTAGGGTTATTAGTTGGCCTAATTCACAATTGTTATGTCTCGGGGAATAGGGGGCTCTTAGGAGATGGGAGCAGGAATGAGGGGAAGAAGTAAGGGGAAATAGGAGGGGGTTTGGGGAACGGCTGGTTAGTGAAGCGATGAGAAGACACACACAGTTATTGATGAAGTTGCTCTCTTCTATGGGCATGGTTCATGGCACATCAGAACAGTTGCAGTGGTGACATGAAAGCTCACTGATCACAGATCACCTTAACAGGTATAATAATGAAAACGTTTGAAATATTGTCAGAATTACCAAAGGTGACAGAGACATGAAGTAAACTTGTGCTGTTGGAAAAATGATACTAGCAGACCGGCTTAATGCAGGGTTGCCGCAAACCTTCAATAATTAAAAAAAACAAAACAAAACAAAAAGTAGTATCTGCAAAGCCCAATAAAATGAAATGCAATAAAGTGAGGTATGTCTGTATATCCAAATATGGTCACATTGGTGGTTAGGGCTTCAACATAAAGAATTTTGAGGGGGACCACAATTTAGTCCAAAGCAACTATGTATATGTATATATATTTGGCAAATTCAAATGCACACACTTACACCTTCATGAGCAATATGATATCAGTAAGAAAACAAAGTACCTTGCCATTTTTATCTTTGATTATTTGAATATTTGGCAAGCCTTTATTTTATTTCAAGAAAATCTTAACAATAAGAGAGTAGTAAATCTTTCTAAATCTCTTTCAGACTCAACTAATGAGCTTTGGCAAAGAACACAAGTTCATATTTATTATCTTCTGTTTCTTTCAATGAGTGTATTAACTAGTGGTTATTTGATTTGTTTGCATGTATATAAACTGAATGAGTTCTTTTCTTTTTTTTTTTTTTTCATAGGGAGACAGACATAGTCTCACTCTGTTGCCCTGGGTAGAGTGTCATGGCATTATAGCTCACAACAACCTCAAACTCTTGGGCTCATGAGATCCTTTTACCTCAGCCTCCCGAGTAGCTGGGACTACAGGCATCAGCCACATTGCCTGGCTAATTTTTCTATTTTTTTTTTTTAGTAGAGATGGGATCTTGTTCTTGCTCAAGCTTATCTTGAACTCCTGAGCTCAAGCAGTCCACTCAGGTCGGCCTCCCAGAGTGCTAGAATTACAGGTGTGAGCTACTGCACCCTGCCTAAACTGAATGATTTTAATGGCTGTATTCTTTAAATTTTTTAGAGTCTGTTTCAGGACAAAACAAATATGTATCATACAGTAGAATGAAGCAGTCAGGGAATCATTGGTCTCTTGTTTTAAAATTCTAATAAATACAGATTTTAAGCCTGTGATAGCACTAAAACACTATACATTGTAATAAAAATGATTTTTCCATATTGCTCTGAAGTTCTTCTTTGACAGATGTAAATGATTAAAAGTATGCTGCAAAATTGATTTTTAGCTGTGACAGTATTTCTTTGTAAATTTGGAAGTCCTTTTAGACTAAGTATACTCAAAGTATTATCTAAAGCTGAAGAAAAGTATTTGCAATTTTAAAAAATTGAATCAATTGATCTTTGATATTACTAGGTATTATATTTTATGGACAATATTCTGTGGTGATTTCATTGAAGATATTTCACATTTAAAAAAAGTCTTTTTCTCATTCTTAATTAATAATTTTTATAACTGACATGATAATTTCTTTTGCTGTCTCCATCTAAAAAGGATTTTGTTTGTTGTGCAAGAATCCACGTCATTTTATAGCTGGTGAACAGAAGCTCAGATCCTGTTAAAATCACATTTTTTTCCAACATTTAATTGTGATTTCAGATAACTAATTTTGTTACTTCTTTATTGGCTGGAAACTTAATCAAATTTCTGATAAATTTGCTGAAAATGTCTCTTATTGTCTACTTTTTGTAAATCTGTCTATCTATTTTTGAGACAGAGTCTTACTTCAAACTTCTAGGCTCAGGTGATCCTCCTGCCTCAGCCTCCCAAGTAGCTGAGACTATAGGTGCACACTACCTGCTTAGCTAATTTTTTCTATCTGTAGCAGAGATAAGTATCTCACTTTTGCTCAGGTTGGTCTTGAACTCCTGATTTCAATAAATCCTTGCTTCGGTCTCCCAGAGTGCTAGGATTACAGCCTTGAGCCACTGTGTCCAGCCCTACTTTTTATCTTTAAAAAAATACTTTTTTTAAAGCTGGGCATGGTGATTCATTCCTGTAATCTCAGTGCTTAGGGTGGCTAAGGAGGGATGATCACTTGAGACCAGCCTGGGCAACATAGCAGGACCCCAATCGCTACAGAAATGGGAAAAAAAAGAGTACCAGCGTGTGGTGGCTTATAGCTGTAGTCCCAGCTATTTAAAGGTACTAGAGCCCAGGAGTTTAAGGTGGGAGTGAGCTGTGATGATGCCACCTGTACTTAATAGAATGAGACCCCATCTCTAAAAAACAGCTTTTTAATTTTGCTCTGTTGTAGCAAATTATAGCTACCAATCATTGTGAAAATATGGGATAAACTTTATTGCAGTCTTTTTTTCCTTTGCTCTTTCAGTGGTACCATTAGCTTCTGCATCTTACTTGATTCTGCATCAATAGAATGCCTTGTGTTTTTTTCTTTCTTTTTTTTTTTTTTTAGAGACAGAGTCTCACTTTATTGCCCTTGGTAGAGTGCTGTAGCGTTACAGCTCACAGCAACCTCCAACTCCTGGGCTTAGGTGATTCTCTTGTCTCAGCCTCCTGAGTAGCTGGGGTTTGGCTGGGACTGGGTTCGAACCTGCCACCCTCGTTATATAGGGCTGGCGCCCTACCCACTGAGCCACAGGCACTGCCTGAATGCCATGTGTTTTTAAATTAAAAAAATTAATTTTAAGAATTTAAAATTACATTATTATTTTCTTAAACTAGGAAACAATTATAATTAAAATAAGTATTTCAATTTAACCACCTATTATAATTTATGTAAGTATTACCATAACTTGTGCTGTATTCATAAAATATTCAAATAAACACATTATAATGTTACATTAGGACATTTAGAAAAAAAAAACCATTGAAATCAAACTCTACAGTGACTGGATTGGCAGTGTGTTATGTGAAATATTAGAAATGTCATTTGTGCCTGACATGTGAAACAACACAGCATTAATAGTGACATGTAGTCCTATCGAAACATTGAATTGTGATTAACAGAAAAGCATTTTACATTGTTTCTTTAAAAAAATTTTTCTTATTCAGAACCTACAGAGAGGTCTCATATATCTTTCACCCATTTCTCTTCAATGTTAATATCTTGCATAACTACAGTGCAATATTAAAACCAGGAAATCCACCTGGGTACAATTCATGGAGTTGATTTAGATTTTACCAGTTTTATATGCATTCATGTGTGTATATGTGTAGTTCTTTGCAGTTTGATGATATGTGTAGATTCATGTAACCACCACTATTATCAAGGTATAGAACTATTCCATCACCACAGGCTTCCTTGTGCTGCTCCTTTATAATCACATGCTGCTGCTTTATTTTATAGCTTAAATTTAAATTAATTAAAATTTAAAAATATTTAGTTTCTTAGTCACACTAACCACATGTTAATGCTCAGCAAAATGTGACTGGTGGTTAACATATTGGACAATGAAGGCCTAGACTGTAGACCTTGTTAGGGATCTCAAGGTTGTGAGATGTGGTTACTTTCTTCTAAAGCCCTTAACTCCCTGAGATCTTTCTTGGTGAATAGAATTAGGTTCAAAATAGCTGGTTTCTTGTATGATTCCTCTTCCTTCTACATTCTTTATTATTTAATTGATGTATAGGATATTCTAAACATACCCTTAAAAATATGTTGGGAAAAAGCCACTAGAAAATACATTATAGAGGAGGTGTTGAAATACTGTTTGGCAGACCATAGATTATATTTTAAAGTAAGGTACTTTTTGATATTTTACTTTGGATAAACACTTAGATCCTATGCAGAGCTGAAGAAATGTGTTTATTCATTTTAAAGATGTGGGATTTTAAACTAGTTTCAAACTGGAATTCAGAACTTCTGAGTACTTGTCATATAATCAGATCAGTTGCTTAATACGAGATGGTTATAATGTAGATGGCTTAATGTCTTATTGTTACAGAGTACAGGCAGTAATATAGTACAGATGATTCATTTGAGCAGTGAAAATAAAATAATTGTGTGTCATGCTTTGTCCCACACAATCAGTTGAGATGCTATAGAATTATCTGTGCTGTTTTCTTCCCCATCATCTTAAAATTAACGAATTCTAGAAAACTAGGGAACTTAAGAATATATTAGGACTGCAAATGGTTTCTTGTTTAAAACCTTTTCTTTTGAATTCAGATTTACCACTTGACACTGAACTGGAAAAGGAAAAAACATCTACAATTATATTGGCTGAGATGCTTGGTGATGTGATCTGGGAGGACTTGTCTGAGTGCCTCATCAAAAACTGTTTGGTTTATTCTATTCCAACAAATAGCAGCAAGTTACAGCAATATGAAGAGGTAAAGAGTGGAGATATCAGGGCAGTGCCCGTGCCTCAGCGGGTAGGGTGCCAGCCCCATATACCAAGGGTGGCGGGTTCAAGCCCGGCCCCGGCCAAACTGCAACAAAAAATAGCCGGGTGTTGTGCTGGGTGCCTATCGTCCCAGCTACTCGGGAGGCTGAGGCAAGAGAATCACCTAAGCCCAGGAGTTGGAGGTTGCTGTGAGCTGTGACGCCAGGGCACTCTACTGAGGGCGATAGGGTGAGTAAGACTCTGTCTCTGAAGAAAAAAAAAAAAGAAAGAGTGGAGATATCATAGAGGATTTTAAGACACTATTCCTATTGGTGTATTTTGTTTTTCCTTAGAGATCTTTTGTTTTTTAGTTACACCTTTAGGAAAATTGTTAAAAGGAGTAGAGGCAAATTCTCTATTACTTCATTTTTGCACTAGCTGCCTGCCTCTTTCATTGGGGAAGTTTCTTTTCTTTTTTTCAAATTTTCTTATTAAGTATATTTTCTTTATCCTTGTATACTTGGATCAACTATAGTAGCTATCATTTAAAATTTTACTTTTTTGCTTGTTTTTAGTGTTTCTTTGAATGCTAAAATAAATATCTTTATTTTAAAGATCTTTGCACCTTTACTTAGTAGAGTCAGAAATTTCTGTTGAAGGTATTCTTTCGAATGAATTTAAGGCTAAAAACATGTATAATATTTTTATAACTAGTAACTCATGATTTGTTCTAAACTTCAAATAATCAGTTTGGGCTGGGTGTGGTGGCTCATGCCTGTAATCCCAGCACTCTGGGAGGCCACGGCAGTGGATCAGGTGAGCTCAGAAGTTCAAGACCAGCCTGAGCAAGAACAAGACACCCCCACACCTCTGTCTCTACTAAAAATAGAAAAAAATTAGCCAGATGTCATGGCAGGTGCCTATAGTTCCAGTTACTCAGGAGGCTGAGGCAAAAGGATCTCTTGGGCCCAAGAGTTTGAGATTGCTGTGAGCTATGATGCCATGGCACTCTGGTCAGGATGACAGAGTTGAGACTGTCTGAAAAATAAAAACGAAACAAAAACTAATTTGGTCCTTCTTCTTTTTCAGACAGTCTGAAAAGGATTTTAGATTTGATTCAAAAGACTGGATTTGAAATTTTAATTTTGAAATAGAACGTATATATATATATATAATTCTTTTCTTTATTTTTATTGTGTTTCTCAGATTATACAATCCACTGAAGAATTTGAAAATGCCTTAAAGGAGATGAGGTTTTTAAAAGGAGATACTACAGATTTGCTGAAATATGCACGTAACATCAATTCTCATTTTGCTAACAAGAAGTGCCAGGATGTGATTGTAGCAGCCAGAAACCTAATGACCTCTGAAATTCACAACACTGTAAAGGTACAAGGGTTTACATTGTGTATTTAGGAAGCTGCTCATTTTTGAGATGTATATTGTAAAGTGGAACAGATACTGGCAGTTGGTTGGTTGTTCAGCTCACTGAGTTATTAATCTTCTGAACATTAGTTTTGTGTTCTTTGAAAAGTGGTCCTATTTTTTACATTTTTCATTTATAAACTGAAAAAGTCTACTTAAGTGTAATGGATTACTATTGTTGAAATGAGGCAATAGATTATTCTCATCTTTATTATTTGAGGCTTTTGTTTGTACATAATTCTGTGACAGGTAAACTTGGACTTCATTATGTCTAGAGAATGTATCCTGTTGTGAAAATGTTCATTTCATCTACTAGGCTGATAGAAGGACTTGTTTTGAAGCTAAAATAATAAAATAAGTAAACAAAAAGGGTATAAATAATTATCTATAAAGCAAGTGGACTAATATGCATTGAGGATAATTTATCCTTTTGACTTTGGATAATTCTGTCCATTTTAAAATTGTTTTCGTACTTTCATATTTCAGTTTTCATACATAAAATAACACACCTTATATTTGATAAATGCAGGGTATTACATAGACTAAAGCAAAACATAGACTAAAGCAATCTCTTGATCAAAGATTCCTCAGCCATTTTTCTGCTCTCATTGAGGGGACTAGGCTCTTCCTCTTAATCCCTTCTTCTGCTATATCCCATTTCCCTTGGAGTATCCCATTATTGTGTCCACTTTAACAGAATACTTAACCTTTTGAAGTACACAGATATTAACATATTTTGAGGTAATTTTAGATTGTTGAGGGAGATGAAGTCTAATTGTGCCAGGAACTGTGCTGTGGTTTCTTTTAACATAAATAGCACTTGATAATGTCACTCCTCTACATAAAATCCAGTGGCTTTAGGTCTCATTTAAAGAAAGATCCAATAGTATCACAAAGGCCTACAAGGCCTTAGCTAATCTTCCTCCCGTTGCTCTCTGACTCTGTCTCCTATTGAATTCGTCTTTCACTGTTCAGCCACCCTGGATTCAGTGCTATACTTTGAATGTGCTAGGCCTACTTGGTTGCAGGACTTCCTTGCTTTATTTTTCTTCATATAAATTATTATCAACCAAAATTTTGTATGAATTATTTATTGTTTCTCCTCTGTAGAAAGTAAGCTCCATGAAAGGAAGGTATTTTGGGGGGAGGATGTGGGAGGAACTGTTACTTGTTACTACCGTGTAGTCAATGCTTAGGTCCTTACTGAGTACCTTTTGTAATGAGTTAATATAAGGGGGCTGTCCAGAAAGTGTCCAGCCATGTAATAATAAAAATGAGGTGGCACCTGTAGTTTAGTGGGTAGGGCACTGGCCACATACACCAAAGCTGGCAGGTTCAAATCCAGCCTGGGCCAGCTAAAGCATCAATGACAATTGCAACAAAAAAATAGCTGGGAGTTGTAGCGGGCATCTATAGTCCCAGCTAATTGGGTGGCTGAGGCAAGAGAATCACTTAAGCCCAAGAGGTTGCTGTGAGCTGATACATCACGGCACTCTACCCAGGGTGACAGGTTGAGACTCTGTCTCAAAAAAAAGAAAGAAAAACGAGAGCCATTCATGGTTGGCTACTTTCCAGACAGCCCTTGTAGAGCTCACTTACCTTTGTCACAACTCCTTGATATAAGCAGTATTGTTACTGGATTCCTGTGTGACTCTGGGCTTAATCTTTTCACCTTGTTGAGCCTTATTTTCCTCTTCTCTACTATGAGAGAACTGAAGTAGACAAATCTTTGAGCTCCCTATTCAAGTAGTTCTGACTTGAACTCCTATTCAAGTAGTTCTGACATTCTCTAAAACTGCATTTTTCCTGAGAACCCAAATCCTAATGTGGCTTCCTCTAGGTGAGGTCATGTTCACATTTGGGGGAGGTAATTCTTCTCTGTGGGGGGCTATCTGTGGACCGCTTAGCAGCGTCTCTAGCCTGTAGCCGCTGGGTGTCAATAGCACCTGTCTCAATTTTGATAATCAAAAATAATTTTAAGCATTGCCAAATGTCCCCTGGATGCCAAAATTGTCCCTAGTTGAGAACCCCTGGTCTAGAGTCTAACCTTGTTCTTTCTCTTAGAAATTAGGCCATGGAATTAAATCTTCTAAACTGTCCAAGTTTGAAAAGCACATCTTCCCTTTTCTGAAAACCATTTCAACTTTATTACTTTTCATAGTCTTCACGTCAGTTCTCTTTTTTCCTGTATGTGTAATCAGTTTTCCCAAAAGATACATAAAGTCATATTTTGTTGTTTGTTTTGTTTTTACTTTTTGATTTGAAAGAAAATGATTTTGATTTTACAGTCTTTGAACTTAGTTTCCTTTCTCTTCCTCATGAAGTCACTTTTTTGAATCATATGTAGTCTGGGCCCACTAATTTTCAGACAAACATTAGCATTTTTAAATCATCTCTATACTTAATGTTTTTCATCAATCCTCTATTCTTAGTCATAATTTTTACCGTATATACTCGAGTATATACGGTTTATTAGGTCCCTGACATTTGTATTTTCATATAAATGTCATAACCGCCCCGTGAAATAGACATTATGATGCCACTTTACAGATCAGGAAACCAAGTCTGCTGACTTAAACATTAGACTCTGAACCTTTCCCATCAGAAATTTTCTATAGAGATCCAGGATTTGCAAAGTAGCACTGCTATTCTGGCAGTTGGAGTGGGGAGTTGACTGTGTCTACCTGCTTAATCTTACCTTTTTTTTTTTTTTTTTTTTACCCTGAGGCATCCTTCAGAAGCAAGATTTGAAAGCCATTATTAGTGCAATTTATTCATTTTATAATGAGAAAAATGAAATCTAGAGAGGTTAAACATTAGGGTAAAAAAGAAATCACATTTACATTACCATATTTGTGGTCTACTAGTCTTTCATTTAGTCCCAACCAAGCTTGGGAATTTTCATTTTTTATAAATCTTAGGGAGACTTTTTTGGTTTGGGCTTGGAGTTCTTTTTTATAAAGGGAGGGTAAGTTGTTCCAAATGAATTATTTCTTAGACTAAGCCAACACATGAACCTGGTGTAAAATAATTTGTTTAATAATCTTGACAGTAGAGCACGAATTTATACTGTTGTTATAATCTAGTCTGAGAAAGGTGATTTTTTTTGTTTGTTTGATTTTAAGAGTCCCGTTCTACCACCCAAGCCAGAGTGTAGTGTTGTGATCATAGTTGACTGCAGCCTTGAATTGCTGAGCTCAAGTGATCCTACTGTAACCTCCTGAATAACTAGGATTACAGGCCTATGCCATCACACCTAACTTTTTCTTTTCTTTTCTTTTTTTTTTTTTAGAACCTGGGTCTTGCTGTTTTACTAGGGTCTTGCTAGGCCAGTCTCAAGCTCAAACTCCTGGCCTCAAACAATCCTCTTGCCTCAGCCTCCTGGGTAGCTGAGATTACAAGTGTGAGCCACCTCACTTAGCTCTGAAAAATGATTTTTGAAGGTCTTTTCATATACCTGAAATCTTAGGCCAGTTGCATAGCTTTGCTATTTAAACCAAGATTAAAAGTGTTTTGAAGAATTTTATAGTAAAGGGAATTGCTTATTTCTTATGACATGCTTTCATCCAACATAGAGCAATCAGTAAAATACTGTCTTATTTACTTGAATCTTTTAATTATTCTGTAGAGCTTTATTATCATGGAAACATCAAACATCTTATTCCTCATTGTATGCTTAAATTTGAATTTTTCTGAAAATAATACATTTTCTATGTTTCTATGTTTGAATCTTAGATTACTCCTGACTCTAGGATAAGTATACCAGACTTACCTATTCCTGATGAGGATAATAAGCTAAAAGTACAGAAAATGTCTAAAACTCAGTACAATGAAGTGGTGAATTTAGAACCTGAAAGTACATTGGACCAACATTCCTTTTCTTTGCCAACATGCCGCATCAGTGAATCTGTGAAGAAATTAATGGAACTTGCCTATCAGACTTTATTAGAGGCAACGACCAGTAGTGATCAATGGTATGAAGTTTGAATTGTCTGAAAATGTCAACGACTTAGTTAAATGTGTATCTGACTAGACATTGATTAAGAAAATTAGCTGGAATTCTTTGGGTTTTCTTATCCTATTATCATAATTTCTTTCCCCTAGAAAAATGCAGTGTACTACACTGATTTATATTGATCTCTGACTTTTATTTACAGCAACATATAGATGTTAGAGCAAGGCTAAGAAGTAGATGCACTTACATGATGGACAAATTGGTTTCCTTCACATTAAAAATTATTAATCACTTTTAATAAAATGCTCTTTAAGTTTTGTTTAATTTTTACTTGTTGGAATTGAATGAAATTATATGAGAAAGCACATGCAAAGAACTTAGAATACTACTTGGAAAATGATTAATATTCATATGTTTATTATAATTATTTTAGAGACTGGGTCTCACTCTTGTCACCGAGGCTGGAGGGCTGTGGTGTGATCATAGTTCACTGCCGCCTCAATCTCCTGGGCTCAAGGGATCATTATGCCACTAACTCCGAGTAGCTAGGACTACAGACACAGGCCATCGCACTGGGCTAATTTTTAAAAATTATTTTTTGTGGAGACAGGGTCCCGGTGTGTTGCTCAGGCTGGTATTGAACATCCTTCTCCCTTGGCTTCCTAAAGCACAGGGATTACAGGAATGAAGCACCACGCTTTGACCTAGAATGTTCATTATTATTGGTGGCTGTGGTTAATAGTAATAGTCATATCATCTGCTCCCGCTGGCTTTGGCTCTTTAGCTTTAGCTCTTTTTTACCTTTTGAAATCAGGCCCTAATTAATTTCCATTTTAAATGTTTATCTTTAAAGCAGTAACAGTTTGTTAGGCAGTCAAAGGTAGAAGGAAAAGAATGGGACGTGCCAAAGATTTGGCATCACCCTTTCCAAATGACTAATCTACTTTGCATTCAGGTTCCCTCAAACTCCATTCCATATCTTATACTGTATCTCTTTTTGTTTAATAAGCTCCTTCCCTTCTCTTAGACTGTATTGAGAGGAAAATGGTAGACTGTGGCCCAAGCTGATTGCAAAGCAGGTTTACAAAAGCCTCTTTAGTTTTAGTCGGTGTTCAGTTTTATACTTATCTTCAGAGAAAAAAACAACTTCAGTTAGGGCTTGGCTTAATCAAAGTGCACCTTCAGATAGGCTTCCAGAGTTACAGTTTTATTCCATAGGCAAACAAACCCCTTTATTTTATTCTGCTCTACAAAGAACATTTACCAAGATATTTCTATGGCTTTAATGACTCATATTGACAAGTCCACCCTTGGTTAATTATTTTTCTATACAAGAAAAATAAATCCTTATAAAGGAAGTATATAATCCTTTCACAAAGTGAATATAGAAATGACTGTTTCTTAACATGGCATTCTCCTGAAATATAGTGGAGCTGAAGTTAGAGATGTAAGGCAATGCTGCTTAAATTTTTCAAGAATGCAAAACACTAAACAATATTTGTATACTGAATATCCATGGACATTCTTTCCACTTTTTTTAAAACAGGACATACAAAACTACAACTAGATTGCAACAACACCCTTTTTCATTATCAAACCTCAAATGTATTCATAAAAAACAAAATGAAATGATTTAATCACGTACTATAGTAATCAAGTAGTAACAGCATTTTGGGATATGATTTATTTTTCTAAATATGTGTGGAATTCCTGTAAGCTTTCAAGGTACATAGTTAAAATATTTTTGTGTAGAATTGAGCTACACAAACCTTATATTTGCTTTTTAAAGTGCATTTTAATATAATCTTTAGGTGTTTTAAAGCTAGATTTAAAGGGCAGAAAATCTTGAGGGCTAGAATCTATCCTAGAAATGTTAATTCATCTCCTTGTATTGGGGTAAGAAGGAGAAAAGGTGAAAGCCGAAAGTCAGACTGATTCTAAAAGAACCAAGTGAATGCTTTTATTGATACCTTGCCCTTTGCAGAGTGCATCAGTGAGTAGGTGACATTTGCTTGAGGCTTAACTCCATTTGTTACTGAAGTGATACTCTGGGTACTGCAGAACACAAATTGATAAATGGAAAAGAAGCTTTGCGTTGAAATCTGCTCTTCTTAAAATTATCAACAGATCCAAGTTTTTAGAACTACATTTTAGTTAGTAAATACTGGTGGAGGATATATTTCCATCTAGATTAATAGTGTTTTCCAGTAGCGATCAAAGGAGGTATTTTTTGTACCTGTAGTTTCAGCTGACTCTAGCTGAAGGTATACTTGGTTAGAATTTGTTTTCTTGTTTTCAGTCTATCTTCATGCATGTCTGTTAAATCTATGTTTTCCTTTAAGCGCTGTTCAACTTTTCTACTCAGTGAGGAATATCTTCCATTTGTTCCATGATGTTGTACCAACATATCACAAGTAAGTGTCACTGTTTCTTATTTCCATATACCTAAAATGTTTGTAATTTAAATTAAAACCAGTTATTTTATATTCCCACCAAAGATATTATGGTTACTAAAATTTACAACAAAGTGCAATAAACCATTTTAAATCACATATTCATAAGATTTGGTCATTTAATACTAAATAGGATACCATAATCTTGCTGTGTAGTGGGTGATGCAAATTTATAAACTCAAAAGAACTTTACCATGTTTTGATGCTGAACATTTTCAGAACTGCATTACTTTACTTAGTTAACAAATAAAAAAGGTAGCACTCCATATTGTTATCCAGTAAACATACCACATTTTCCCTTGGCATTCATAGTTCTGCACATTTAATACCACAAAGGATCACTGTTTAACTGTCAAGTATGATCAGTACTCTGCCTACCTGTTTTAGGCAGTATTTATCTGACATCTTGTGTTTTAAAAGAATTTTTTTTTAATGTTAATCTGAAAAGTTATTCATCTCTAAACCTCTAGGAGTTAGTTATTCATCTTTAAACTTTGTGTTATTTGGACTGTTTTGGATGCCTTTTATAAATGTTTTTGATAATATGTCAGCAGAGCTGTTCCTTAGCCAAGGACTCTGTTTTCTAAGATAAAGATCAGTTTATTATTTAAAATGATTTTAGCTCTTATTTTTGAATACTTGAGATGCTTTTAACTAGGCCCACCTCTTGTTTTTACTGTAAAAGAAAGCTTATTTATTGTGAACCTTATTATTTTCATTTGTATTCTCTCTGCTGTGGTTTAAAGTTTTTATTTTGTTTTCTTCTTAGTTAAGTTAAAGAAATATTTAGTCCAGTTAAAAGAAAACATTTGGGTTAGCTGACAGTCTTGTCCTTGGGGACTCAGAAACCTTTGGCTTAGAAGTTTCTATGACTCAGAAACATTTTCCCTCTGCAGTGGAGTTAGATTTGCCTTTCTCCTTTATATGATCTCAGAACTTTGTGCTGGACTGATGGTTCACCAACTTTAGTGTGCATTGAAATCACCTGGAAACCTTGTTAAAACATTTATTGCTGGATCTGTGCCCAAGGTTTCTGAGTCAGTAGATACGGGATGGGCTTGGATTTTTAACATTTCTAGGTGATGCTGACTATTGCTTGTTGGGGCCACACTTTGAGAACCACCGTCCTTAGATAATGATTCTCAGCTTTGGCAGTATTTTAGAATCACTTACCGAGCTTTTAAAATAAACATATTTGCCTAGGCCCAACTCCTGCAACTTTTGATTTATAGGTTTAGTGTTAAGACACAGACATGTGTAGATTTTTAAAAATCCCGTAAATGGTACTGATGTGTAGCCCAGAATGAGGACAGCTATCTTAGACTGTTGGATTTCTTGCTTATATATACTGCTCTGACTTTGAGTCAGCAAATTAGAAAGTGTTATTTGAATGATTATTAGTAGATAAATATTAGATTTCTTCTCAAGCTGGGTAGATAGACACTATTTGTGTTGCAGAATTAAAACAGTGATTTTTCAATCCTGAATGAAAATTCATATCACTTGGGAAAATTTTTGAAAGTACAAAGGCCCTGGTTTTACACTCAGATTTGATTTAATTTGTTTGGGATGAAGTCTAAGCTTCTGTATGTTTTCAAATAATCTGTAGTCAGCTTTGAAAACCAGTGAATTAGAAAATACTTATATGCTTCTTAATATAAATGAAATAGGAATTTGGAGAAAGGAGAAGTAAACCTGTATTTCTGCAGACATATCAGTGTAAAATTTCAAGGGAATTATTAATCCATAGCTCTGCTGAGTTTCCAGTATAGAGCTGACTCAGGTAGACATCTTGATTCCCTTCATCTTTCATTAATCACTGGCACAGTGTTACAGGTAACATTCAAGCAGAATGTCCTCCCTCTGATTGGGAGTGGGTTTGATGAGATAGCATCTTATTATATGTACCTTATTTACAAAGTAGGTCATTATTAAAGCCTAGAAATACATTAGAAAAGACTTCAATAACATGTGGTTCCTTTCTTTTTCTGCCCCTCCTCCCTGCCTAGGGAGAACCTTCAAAAACTGCCCCAGTTGGCTGCCATTCACCACAACAATTGTATGTATATTGGTCACCACTTGCTGACACTTGGGCATCAGTTCAGAGTACGTCTCGCTCCCATTCTTTGTGATGGCACTACTACTTTTGTGGATCTTGTACCTGGCTTCAGGAGACTTGGTAACTGATACCTTAAGTGTAGGAAGATGTGGATTATGCTGATTGTCAGCCTAGTATCTTTATAATTTATGAATGAGAGAGGCAGGTAGAAATTAGGTGGTGGTCCTGAGCTGTATTAGAAAGTGGGAGGATATTTCATTTGCAAGTGTTCCCAGTTATTTAATTTTATAAAGTGAATGTAGTCTTTGCGGAAGCATTACTTTTTCATGACATGATTTCATGGTACATTAGAGTTCTAAACTGCTTTGCTGCTGTGCATTGAATTTACCACATCAGAATTATGTCAGTAGAATGACACATAATAAGATTTGTATTGTGACAATTCTATTAACATTGTTGGTAGGAGCTCACTAATGTCAGTGTTGGGTCTTCTGCAAAACCTCAAGATAGCGCATCCTCTTACACCTCCTTTAGTTTTTCTTCAGATTATTAAAAGTCAAAAGAAATGAAATGTGGAGTAAATCAATGTGTTTACTATCATGATAGCCTAAGAAAAGCAGAGAATCTGTATGGTTCACTTAGCTTTTCAATTTCTGACTTTTCCCTTAGGTGGTATAGATATATCAGAATAATAAGTAGCCCCTTTTACTATATAAGTAATTTTTCTTAGCTGACTCTGACTCTAGGCAAACTATTAGGAAAAATTTATTATCCCGAGGGTGGGGTTAGGAACTGGCTAAGGTTTTAGAAGTGATTGTTTCTAGTATCCTTAGGGCAGTTTTATGATGTTATCTAGCAATTGTTTTTATATCAGCAGAACAGATACATGGTTTATGCTTAGCTCTCCTCTTCCATCTAGGTTTAATGGTGTGTAATTTAATGGTTTTTAGAATTTTTTATTCTGTTTTCCCATTATAGGGACAGAGTGTTTTTTAGCCCAAATGCGGGCACAGAAAGATGAACTTCTGGAAAGATTATCAAGTGCTAGGAACTTTGCAAATATGGACGATGAAGAGAATTATTCTGCAGCAAGTAAAGCGATCCGGCAGGTGGGAGGCTGTTGATAGTGCTGGAATTTATACTCTGTCCTTAGATGCACCCCCCCCCCCCCTTTTTTTTAAAGCACAAAGAATGTGTAACAAGTAGCTCAGTTGGTTTCCCCACCTCCACTCCTTCTGGAAAATCTAGAAAACTTTTGCAGTCATGTTTAAGAACTTTTCCTTTACCTGTCCTACCAAAACAACGGGAAGCTATTGTTGCTTTCCAACAGTGGAAAGCCATTTACACGATAATGACTAGTTATCTCTTAGTCTCTTGTGGCAAGTAGTTGATGCATGAACTTGGATTTGGGAAATTTGAAAATTGGCTTTATCTTAATGCCTGTCCCTCTTAAGTGATTATCTTTTTACTGTGATTTTCCCATCAGGATGAGTCTTTCACCTATCAGGAATATCACTGAGGTTATCTATTCAAGGAACATACATTCTTGATTATTTTACCTCACCTTTGTATAATGCCTCTTTCTCCATACACATAGAAATGATAAATGTAACTCTGGAAAATACGGGTTGTTGCAACGATCTTTCTTTCATGTAAATAGCTATATTCTTCTTATAGGTACTGCACCAACTAAAGAGACTTGGAATTGTGTGGCAGGATGTCCTGCCAGTGAATATATATTGCAAGGCTATGGGGACTTTACTCAATACAGCAATTTCTGAGATCACTGGCAGAATCACTGCCTTAGAGGTAAGAGTCTTGAGATGCTACACCAGGCATGAGATGCGATTCTTGTCCCAGACTGTGACTTTACTAAAAAAATGATGTTGCTGTCTCATTTCTAGTCAACACAGATGGTAGAAGAAATTGTTCATGTTGTGTGTCTAGCTCATGCTGTTAGGTTTTTTTAGTTTGTCTTAATTCTGTTTTGTTGGAAACTTAGTAATCTCTTTTATAACTATAAAAGAAAGTAGGATTATACTGCTTCTCAACCGAGCATGTGTAAATTATGAATGAGGAAGTTAGAAACTGATTGGTGGTCCTGAGCTGTATAAAGTGTGAAGTCACTTAATTGGCAAGTGAATTTAATAATTTAGTTTTGTAAAGAGAATGCTGTGTTGTGCTTCATTTTTCCAACATACTGTTGCAATTGAGATTGGATCTCAGAAAAATTGGAAAACTGTCTGGATTTGGCCTGCTGATGCCTCTCTAAAGCATAGATTGTCTAAACTCTTAATTGTAATAACATCTCCTGCTTTGCAACAAGCTGTGCCATATTCTACTGGAGAAATGGGCTCTTTGATGCAGGCGAACTAAATTACTGACAGTCTGTTGAAACACATTTTGTGTCATTCTAGCATTAAGAGTATTGTCAGAGAATTGATGAAATCTAGTGTTTAGGCTGGGTGCAGTGACTCATGCCTGTAACTGAAGCACTTTGGGAGGCCAAGGTAGAAAAATTGCTTGAGGTCAGAAGTTCAAGACCAGCCTAGGCAACATAGAGAGACCCCCATCTCTACAAAAAGTTAAGAAAGAAAAATTAGTTGGCTGGCATCTGTGGCTCAAAGGAGTAGGGTGCCAGCCCCATATACCGGAGGTAGCGGTTTCAAACCAGGCTCCAACCAAAAACTGCAAAAAAAGAAAAATTAGCTGGGCATAGTGACTCATGCCTATAGTCCCAGCTACTTGGGAAGCTGAGGCAAGAGGATTGCTTGAGCCTGGGAATTTGCAATTGCAATGAGCTATGCCTGGTCACTGTATTCCAGCCTGTACAACAGTGTCTTTTTTTTTTTTTTTTTTTTTAAGACAGAGTCTCACTATGTTGCCCTCAAACTCTTGGGCTTAAGCGATTCTCTTGCTTCTCTTACCTCAGCCTCCCATGTAGCTGGGACTACAGGTACCTGCCACTATGCCCGGCTATTTTTTTTGCAGTTGTCATTGTTGTTTAGCTGGCCTGGGCTGGGTTCCAACCTGCCAACTTCAGTGTATGTGGCTAGTGCCATAATCACTGTGTTATGGGCCTGAGCCAACAGTGTCTTTAAAAAAAAAAAAAAAAAAGCTTATGTCTAGTACTGTATGCTAAATTGGTTGGAAAACATGCTGCTATAGCTGACCTACCTGGACAGCATGCATGAAGATCTGCTGTCCTTCCCCCACTACTAAGCTGACCCAGCTCTATTCTGTTGTTTCCTTTGCACAAAAACCAGGACATCTCTACTGAAGATGGGAATAGATTATATTCCTTATGTAAAACAGTGGTAGATGAAGGACCCCAAATATTTGCACCTTTATCTGAAGAAAGCATGAACAAGAAATATCAAGAAGAAGTTCCAGTCTTTGTGCCAAAGTGGATGCCTTTCAAAGAATTGATGATGATGTTACAAGCCAGCTTGCATGAAATTGGGGATCGGTGCGTGTAACCCTTTTATATAGGTCTTTATTGATCCACAGTACAAAAGACTACTGTTGGTTAACAGTGCTTTTCTGTTTCTTAATGTTACTCAGAAACAAGTTTCCTATTGAGCTAGCAGTAGTTGCAGCCTTTTCATGATTTATCCTGGTGCAAATCTCATTACCACTTTCTCATATTTGATGATATAAAGACTTCCCATTCATATTATTTGGTCTCAAACATGTAGTTTTGATATTCTGTAAAAATGATCTGGCATTTGTAAGTATTACAGCCTTCTGACACCTGGATGGAAATTGTTGCTCACTTTTAGGCAATAGTAGATGCATGTTAAGAATGACTTTGATATTTTAACAGAGAAGTGACTTTCATCTGTCTGAAATTTTCAACATCACACTGTTGTATGACCAGCAGTCTTTCTGCAGGGAGTACAGTAGTTTTAGAGATTAAGCACCATATACCTAGAAAAGATTTATCTTTTTTAATAAATATAACGGTTATTTGGTTATTTTTTTCCAGCCCCATCAGTTAATGTTGGTGTGCCCACTAAGTGAATGCTATGTTATATCACAGTGTGCAGAGGCCACTGATACTGTAAAAATAGATGGGAGTCAGTAACACATGCCTGGATGCTTTTATGTTGTCATGAAAGATTATTCATCAGTATGTGTACTTTGCATAGGGATCTCCATATGGGCACTTGTCTTATCTGCTTTAACTAGGCTTGCTACACACGTCCTGTTGTATTAGACTACTTATCCTGGATGCATCTGAGTTGTTTGTTCCCACTGTTTGTTTGTATAGCAATGTAAATGAGATTTCTGCTTGAAAAAAAGTCACATCAAAATATCTCTAATCACATTTAGTACAAAGTTTTGAATTATTCATTTGTTATTTATATGCCCTAAAGTGGGTAAAAAAGACGCCTTGAAGTAATAGGTTCCAGAGGGCTGGCAGCAGATAGGAATTCTTCTTTCTGCTGCTAAAAAGCTTGCTTTCTTTTATTTTTAGTTTCAGATTAATATGAGAGTACAAATGTTTAGACTACACTGTTTTCACTTCTAAGGTAAAGTTCAGGTTGTAGTTGAGCCCTTCACCCAGTGGGGTGTGCTGAACACGCTCACGTTTTGCACATTGGGTAGGGCCCTCTGTCCTCCCCCCTCCACTCTCCTTTCTCTCCCCTCCCCTAAAAGGCTTTCTTGCAGTCTGTGAATCATCATTAATTCCTCATTCAGAGAAAAATTACAACTTGTTTCTCTGCCTAGAAGATTTTTTTCTTTCAAAGATTTCAGTAAATATAAAGCTAATATCTAATTAAGATTTTGTATTTTTTTACCAAACAAGCTACTTCAAGTCATGTAATTTAAACATTTTAAAATTGTAAAATGTACATATGAAGGAATACAGTATTGTGTTCTACATATATATAATATATTATTCAGAGTTTAAAAAAAAGAATAAATAAATGTTCATGTACCTATTACCAAACTAAGAAAAATAGTGCCAGTACCTTTGAAGATCCCTGTATACCTTTCTCCAAATGTTCTCCATGAGGGGTAACCACTAGCTTGAAGTTTGTGTTATTTCCTTGCCTTTCTTTTTATAGTCTTACTATATCTACACAGATTCCTAAACAATATAAAGTTAGACTTGCCTGTTTTTGAACTATCTGTAAGTGGAATCTTCTATAACTTATTTATTTTGTTCAATATTATGTTTTCAGAATCTTTTCATGTTGTGTATAGTTACAGTTCAGTCTTACTGTTGTGTCATATTCCATTTTACAAATATTTTATATTTTATTTGTCCTGTTGAGTCACATTTTCACTGGAGTGTGGAATTGTCAGATTTGAAAATTTTTACTAATCTAGTTGGTATGAAATGATAGCTTATTGTCATTTTTAATTTGTATTTCTCTAAATTCTAATGAGGCTGAACATCTTTTCTTTGGTGATTCATGTTTCTCCCATTGCACAATGACTATTTTCTTTCCCTTTATTCTAACTGGTTGTTGGTGGTTTCATTATAGATTCATAGGAGTTCTTTAAATAATTTTTATACCAGTCCTTTGCCAGTTAAAATTTGTTGCCTGTGGTTCGCTTTTCAATATAGTTGCATGAGAGGCATGAGAGTGTGGTCATAATTCTTAAGTTCAGAGAGGGCTTAGTGACTGTGGAATAAGGGAGAATAGTCTCTTCTTCCTTACTTGGTCTCCTCATCTGGCTGTTCTGATACCAGATATAGCCAGAGGTCAAAGATAGTGAAGAGTAGGAAGTATGCCCAGGATTTATTTTCTGTTGACAGCAAATAAACATTTGTATTAAATAAAAATATTTTAAGTCTTGCTTATACTTCAGAGACCTAATAGGAAAGTGAATTCTATCTTTTGTTTTACAGGTGGGCAGATGGAAAAGGGCCTCTAGCAGCTGCATTCTCTTCCAGCGAAGTAAAAGCTTTAATTCGTGCCTTGTTCCAGAACACAGAAAGAAGAGCAGCTGCCCTTGCCAAGATTAAATAGCTCCATCATCTTGAGAATTTCTGAACTATGTGGATTCTTCCCTTGGCTTAATCACTCCCTTAAAGACTTCTTGGAGTTGTCCATAGGTTTTGGTGAACTGATTCATCAAAGAAGTTTGACTTTACAAAAGAACATCTTACTTCCTGGCTTTTTTGAAGCTTTGTTTAAGAACTGGATATTAAGATAAGTTGTCAAGGGGCGGTGCCTGTGGCTCAAAGGAGTAGGGCGCTGGCCCCATATACTGGAGGTGGCGGGTTCAGACCTGGCTCTGGTCAATAAACAAAAAAACAAAAAACAAAAAACTGCAAGTAAGATAAGTTGTCAAGTAAAGCACCTCAGTTCATTGACTTTCTCACCTCCCTCCTTTGATGACAAGAAACTGTCATGCTGCTTCCAGCACCCTCTGGGAACTATTGTAAATGTAGGGCCTGGCTTTGGAGTAAGGAATCCAGAAGATTCCGTGTGTCAGGGTAGAGAATTTGTGAACAAATGGGAGATAGTTTTTGGGGGAGAGGGAACAGGAACCAGGGACACCATATTTAGCCTTGCAGGAATTAATGAGACTTCTTGTAATATTTCTCTCCAATAAATGATGCTTTCTAGAGTTAAGGGTGACTGACTTTTTCGGTGGGGGGACAGAGTCTTATTTTGTCACCCCCAGTAGATTGTGTGTCATCATAGCTCTCAACAACCTCAAACTCTTGGGCTCAAGCAATTCTCTTATCTTAGTCCTGAGTAGCTGGAACTATAGGCACTCGCCATAATGCCTGGCTATTCTTAGAGACAGGGTCTCCCTCATGCTCAGGCTGGTCTTGAACTCCAGAGCTCAGGTGATCTACCTGCTTTGGCCTCCTAGAGTGCTAAGATTATAGGCCTGAGCCACTGCTCCTGGCAAGGGTGACTGTTCAATAACATGGGAGCTTTGATAAGAAACCAACAAATTTTCTGCCATTCTTTGTGTTGAAGTATATGATACTCAGAAGACTCACTAACTTATCTCCTTTTTTTCTAACACTATCTGATAATTTCTCAGAGTTTCTAGGACTTTCTCTAATTATAAATTATTCATATTTTTTGCTATTTCAACTAAATTTTATTTTCTTGGTTGGATTCACCCCCACCCCCCTTTTCGCAAGCTCCACTGTTGCTATACATTGTGAAATGGCAAAGTTTTAAATTGCCAATGTTCCTTTGGAAAGTACATTCTATGAGATGCTAATTCTGGGCTGTATAGCCTAATTCTTTATTTGTTGGACTTAAGTTATCTTTCAGCTCAACTTTTTGTGTTTTTATTTATTTATTTATTTATTTTTGAGACAGAGTCTCACTCTGTTGCCCTGGGTAGATGATGCCGTGGCATCATCGTAGCTCACAGCAACCTCATACTCTTGGGCTTAACCTCACCTCTTAGCTCAGTTTTTCTATTTTAAGTAGAGACAGCATCTCATTCTTGCTGAGGCTGGTCTTGAACTCCTGAGCTCAAGCAATCTGCCTGCTTTGGCCTCCCAGAGTGCTAGGATTATAGGCATGAGCCATTGTGCCCAGCCTAACTTTTTGTATTTTTAACTCTTTGCAGCCATTGGATGAATTTAAGATTATCTTGGATTTCTCTAGGACTCTGGACTCTATTTCTTCATATTAAAATCTAGTTTCCCCTCCAGAAAAGAGGGTTAAAGTTGTGATCTTTATGTGCTTTTGAAACAGGAGGTTTTTTTTTTTTTTTTTTGCAGTTTTTGGCCAGGGCTGGGCTTGAACCTGCCACCTCCAGCATATGGGGCCAGCACCCTATTCTTCTGAGCCACAGGCGCTGCCCTGAAACAGGAGCTTTCTGAAGGAAGTTGCTAGTACAACAGGAGTGCTTTCTTACTCCTCCGCCTCCCAGTCTCTTGCACATGTAGAACAGACTGTTCTTCCTCTTGCCTTCCAGTATTTTCTACCTTTGCCCTCTTGTTCTTAGTCCTGGCCTGGCAACAGAATAAACTCATTCTGATTTCTTAGTCTGTCTTTTTCCTATTTGAGTGTCACGGAGAAACTGTTAAGAAAGAAGACTGGTTTTCTTTTTATGACAAGACTAAGCCATGGTTAACATGTTATTTGTCTATTGTCTATATTTGTCTGCATGTCCTACTATGACAGAAAACCAACTTTCGTTTGTTTTATTTTATTTTTATTTTTATTTTTTGGAATATGGAGTTGCTTTCTTAGGAGGGCAGGAAGGGACTATTTTCACAAGTGAAGAAAATATCCATTTCTGAAAATTCACATAATTTCAGGTAGCATTACTTTTTTTAGCAATTGACAGAATGGGGAACTAAGGGCAGAACTGAAATAAATGCATCAGAGAGGACTGTTACACAGAACAGCCGATTTCTTTTGTTCATAGCAGCTATTCCTGTTGCTTGACAGGTATAGCAATTTGGAGGTGGGATCTCTTATAACTGAAAAGTATGCTCTTCTCTCCTTCCCTCCCCACAGTAACACAGAAAACTGCATTGCAGTTCTTAGTTGTGTAGGTGCGGGCCCTTGGAACTCTTTTCTCCTAATGAATAGTTTATATACTATGGCACGTAGAGCAGGCAGACTGTCTTTTATCCTGGCCAAGCCAAATGCTAGTTGATTAAGTGGATGTTCATTCTGGTTAGGGATGAATTATCTGATTAAGCATGTGGGACTTGGGTCTGTCAGCTCTTACAAGACCTTTGGGGGTACCTGTTCTGCTTGGGAACTTGAGTTGTGATGGGAATAGAACCTTCTTCCTTTCTTTAGAAAGGGTATGTAGATTATATGGGAGGAAAGGATCTGTAAGGTTTGAATTATTTGGTAGATCAGTGGGTCAAGTAGAAGAAAACCCTTTGCAAAGAGCAATCAGTATTATACAAATGACTCTGAGAAAGGAAATTCAAGAAAAACATTTAAAGATTGTAAAAAAGGAAAAGTTTTTGTTAAAAAGGCAAGTCTGCAAATAGCTTAAATCTGGGATTACTTGATAATGGCTCCTGTTTGTATGTGGGTCCTGTATTGTGGGTGACTTGTTTTATGGTCAGTTTTCTCTTTGAAGTGCAGATCCTCCAGATGGCACTCTTTCCTTAGCATGGGAGCAGCACAAGTCATCCAGACCTGATCTGTGGAAATGGAAGCCAGGGAACCTGTCAGTTTTACCCTGAGTTTATATTCTGGCCTTGGTCTCCTCTGGAAAGGTCACCCAGACTCTGAACAACATCTGTACTTCAAGCTGCAGTATACTGCAGAACAATCACTTGTGAGTAAATCAAACAGTATTTTAATTGATAAATAATGCTGTTAAAGGAGATGTGGATAATCCCTTTCTCATGTTACCACTTACGGCAATGATTTCCAGCTTTTGTGGGGTTTTATTCAGTTGTTTATCTGATTTCCCAAGATTTTGTCTCTATTCTGAAAGTACTGAGTGGTATACACAAACACACACACACACACACACCCCCCCTATGGTATTTTTGTAATTGTAAGAAAACTGGCCCAAAGGAATAGTTTGTTCAAGCTCCATAGCTAGTATGTGCTGTGGGTAAATGAAGGTGTGTATAGGGGTAACCTCTAAGCTATGGGAGAGAGCCGTAAATGCAGAAGGGATCAGTTTATTGGAAATTGCCTCATGTGTGAAAAGTCTTGGCACAAAGTAGTTTTAAATCGGATTTTGGTGCCCATAGTCTTCCCTAATCATGGAAGGGATTTTGAACATTTGTCTTGTAATAACTTGTGTGGGGAGCAGGCTGTGAGGCAGCAGGGCCCCCACGGCCTGGGAAGAGGTTGGGGGACGAGCCCTCAGCTGGTTTTCCTCCTTTAACAACAAACATTCTTTTCACCTGCCAGAAGTCAAGTAGCCCATGCATACTTTCTTTAGTATCCTCAAGCACACAGCTTTTCCTCCTTAAAGTTAATTTTACCTCAGGTGTTAATATTTACCTTGTTAAAGATACTTTATAAATAAAGCTGTTTCCACAGTGCTGGCTGCAGTCATCAGCTGCACCGTTCCTCTCGAGCCCATCTTTTGTCCCTTGTCTGTCTTTCTGATTTCCCACCATTCCCACTCGGGTTATGTCTCCTTCCTTGCACAGGTTTGTGAAAAACTTCGTCTTAAAAATATGCATTTATGCAATTTCCTAAAAACTACAAACCCCCGGTTTTGACAGTTTTTCCAATTATTGTATGGCTTAGACGGAAATTTTTCACTTTGTTGTGAGGAGATTGGTTAAGAATTTTGTGATATCACAAGCTATAACTGGAAATGGTCTTAGATGTCTCTAAGCTAAGTTATGAAATCTCTACCTAGCAGCTGAGGAGGAGTGCAGTGGTTCTGGTGAGCTATGTGTAAGTTCTTAACTCCTCTTCAGAAATTAGGTGCCCCAGTTTTTTTGTTTAGCACAAAAGAATAGGGTGGGAGTAGATGCTAGCTACTACAGTTACCAAAGAAAAACCGAGGCCAAAGACACCTACCTCCTCCCTTGGCACAAGCTTCTAAGTGGTTCTAAAACTTTGCACATTCATTCTACTCATATTTATTGGGTGCCAGGCATTGCTTTAGTCACTGAATTACAATGACAACAGAAACCAACAAAAATTCCCTGTCCCTCTGATAATTTAAATTCTAGTGACAAAAGATAATACATCAGAAATAAGTAAATTATATATTGTATTTGAAGATAAGGGGAAAAAAAAAAAAAATAGGATAATGAAGATAAGAGTTCCAAAGAAGAGGGGCAGAGGGTGAGCTGCAGTTCTAAACAGGATGGCCAAAGGGCATCTCCTTGAAAAGGTGAGTAAGCTGTTGGATACAACTCTAAGTAGAGAGACCAGAGGCAGCTCCTGGGGCTCGAAGGAGTAGGGCCCCGGTGGGTTCAAACCTGGCTGCAAAAAACCCCCAACCAAACAAACAAAAACCCCTACATCTTCCTGCCTCAGCCTCCCAAGGAGCAGAATTATACACTTTAATTTGAAAGGCAGAGAAACATTGGAATAGTCGTAAAGAAAATAAAGTAAAAATTTAGCCTAAACACTCTACATTGCAAAGTTTTCTAAGTAGAGAGACCAGCTTTACAACGGCCTAAGGTGTTCCCTCCTCCCTCCTTAGGCCAGGAATAGTGGAGAGTGGGGGAGCAAGTGGGCAGCACGGAGGCTAGAGAAGTAACAGGTGACAGGCAAGATTGTGTTGGGCTGGCCAGTATAAGGATTATAGGTTTTTGTTTTTACTGAGTTAAAGGGTTGGACACTTAGTAGCTTAAGATCTCTTAAAAAAATAGAAACATATAAAAGTAGAGAGAATAGAGTGATAACCCCCAGTGTATGCATCACTCCGCTTTAATAATTACCAACACATGTTGATTCATCCATGTCCCTCTTCCCTCCCTCCATGCCCTGTTCCCACAAACACACACACTGGAATATTGAAACAAATGCCAGGCAGGTATTTCAGACTTAGGGCCCATTCCATAGTCTGTGATTTTTGTTTCTTTGGAAGCTTTCTCTTGTTGGCATCCTTTTCTCAGTTCTTATTCCCCTGTCTCTGTCCCCAGGAGCTGTCCTGGAGCCGCCTGTCTCCCTTCTCTTTCCTCTAACCTTAGTTCTCCCCTCAGACTCACTCTAATATATACACTTCACTGCCATCCCCTGAACACTTGGTATTAAATAACAAACACTCCCAAAGCAACTAATACTTGACTCATGCCTCCACCTCCTCTTGTCTCTTCCTTCCCTGTGCCCAACCACTTCCTCCAGCTAACCTGATCCCATAATTTTTCCGTCTTTGAAAGCTGCAAGGAAGACTTTCCTTTTGCTAAATATTCGAGCAGAGAAGATACCCCTTTTATCCTCTAACAACCACATGCTACTGGGTACTTTCACAGGGAATCCCAGGACACATGGTCACCCTGCCACCTGCTGAGTGTTAGCACAGGATGGAAGCTGGAGTCTGGGACTAGCTTGGTTTAAAGGCAGAGTCACCTCTTCCCTAAGATTAGTCTAAGTGTAATGGTGGGGAGAGGAGTAGCCACCGCTGGCTTCCATCTCTCATTCCCAATTCTCTGCTTTAGAAATGCTGCTCTAAAAAGAATAATAATCATTTTCATTTAGATGAAGGGCTGTATATATGCTTGACTGCCATGCAGTATGATAAAAATTGTTATAACATTATGTTATAACACAATTTTTCTTTAATTTCAATACTAAGCTCTGTTCCTAAATACATATTCATATCTACTTTGTTGTTTAAAACTTTAAAAATTATGACTTTTTGTAATCTGTTCTAGGATCTCTTGTAAAATTGACTTCAGCTGCATTGATCTGAAGTAGCAAAAGATACTTTGTCCCCCTTTTGAAGGTCATAATTGCTCTAGTGAGCAATTTGCACTTTTTTTTTTTTTTTGTGATTTTTGGCTGGGGCTGGGTTTGAACCCGCCACCTCTGGCATATGGGACCGGAGCCCTACCCCTTTGAGCCACAGGCACTGCCCTCTTTGTCCCCCTTTTGAATGTAAGGGTGCTTGCTCATCACAAGGACTGTGTGACATGGTTTTGTGATTGCGTCTGCTGTGTAAGTCCTGTGGGATATAATTCATCTGGGTCTAGAATTGTGAACTCATTTAAAACACAGGTTTTCTTTTTCTATCTTTTCACCTATCTTAGGCTTCATTTTTCTCTCAATTTTGTTCTTTCCTTTCCAGATTGAAGATAAAATTCTCCTGATAGGGAATACAGAAGCAAAATACTGTTTGAGCCCTTCAGCTTTCTTTCTGTCATTTTTTTAAAACATCAAGTCATCAACTCCAAGCATAAGTCTCTTTCTTGTTCCTTTTCTTTCACTTAAAAGAAATTCCTTGCTATATATATATATATATATATATAAAATTATTTTTTTAAATAAACTTTAGCATAATCTAGGCTTTGGTCTTCCTGTCGCCATTTTTCCATGTTCAGGCCATTCTTACAGTTTTGCTCCAGAAGGGACTGTTATTTTGTTTTATGTTGCCATTTTATAAAATTACTGCTAGTTTCCATTTATAGCTGTACTCCTGCTTTTTATCGTATCATCATATTTTATTATATGGTCAGATTTTCGTTTGGAAATCCTCCCCTCTTTTCTCTTCCTTCATTTGTAGTATAATGTCTTTCTTTTAGAGTGTATGGCCATGAGATCATTTTTGGCATTTTTCTGTGCTATTTGGGATGTGCTTTTCTTAAGTCAGGACCTATGGCTAGGCCACACCATTTCTTCCTCACTCATTGTGAAGTCTGCAATTATTCTCTAACTCTGCAGTTCTCAACTGGTACTGGTCCAAGTACTGGTCTGGGGACTGTTAAGAACTGAGCCACACAGCAGGAGGTAAGTGTTGATGTGCTGTATTTATTAGTTAGCCCCGTCCTTAGGAGAATCTAATGCCTGATGATCTGCAGTAGAACTGAGGCAGTGATGGGGAGTGGCTGCAAATATAGGTTATCATTAGCAGAGAGGTGTGACTGCTCAGAGACCATAATAAGTTAATTGCTTGCAGTGTCATATCAAACCAGCCCCCCACCCCCAATCCTGTCAGTGGAAAAATTGCCTTCCATGCAACCAGTCTCTGGTGCCATAAAGCTTGAGGACTGCTGCTCTAACTGAGGTTTTGGATAAAACATTCCCTCTTTGCTTCTTTGACTTTATGAAGGGTATTATTAGCAAGGCAATTAAAAAAACATATTGGATATTTTGATTTTTAGCAGACTGTGACCTCTAGCTGATTTATGGAGAGCTAAAATATACTCCATCCCTGTAGGAACTTTTTGTTCATTTTAGAAAAATACCAGCTATCTCTTCCTGAGGGCTGGGTGTGCTGTAGTACACACTTATGGTAGTATTGTTTCAAATTCTTTTTTTTTTTTTAACTTCTTTTCACCTTACTTGCCCAGTTGTTTAAGGGTCACTTTATCAACCTATGAGAATTTAACCTGGGAATTCAATTAAATATTAATTTTCTGATTGTTCTTACTAATTTCTGCCAACAAAGCCATAAGAAGGAAAGAGTAGTTCTGTCAGAGGAAAAGTAGATCTATTTGCTCTTTATTTTCTAATAAAGACCAAGTCATGGTCTCATTGAAATAATAATGTTGGGAGCGGAGACAAGATGGCTGACTGAAGCCAGCTTTCCACAGAGGCTCCCGTCCCAAAGGAGAGTTAAAAGACAGAAATTTAGCAAGTAACCTGGTGGATTTGAGCTGCACCATGAGAGAAGGTTGAAAAACGCACATCAACCCCGCTGAGGTGAGCTGCAACCCCACAGATACAAACAAAAGGTACAAAGTCCATCACCAAGTGGACAGGAGTCCCCTCCCCCATGAGAATGGCTCGGAGTCACACAAACAAACGAGCAGAGTTCAAAGGTCCTCCCACTACACTCCACGGGAGAGATCCTCTAAAAACTGGACCTACCTCCCCTACTAGGGTGTCACAGTGTTCTCCTGCCAGGCATAAAATTATAAAACTGTGTATATTCTCTACCTGCAATT
>CAUYPK010008051.1:0-53373 GCA_963574355.1 Loris lydekkerianus | reverse complement strand
TTGGGCTTGACCAGATGACATCCATTCATGCCACATCTTTCGCACACGGTCTTTAAAGGGTTTATTTAGACACACATCTAGGGGCTGCAATACAGATGTAAGCCCACCAGGAATAACGGCCAAAGTAACCTGAGATGACTTTGTCAGTTTTTTTATGTCATCAGATGTGTGAGCTCTGAACATATCCCAAACCAGCAATGATGGTTTTTTCTTCAAGGCTGCTCCTGGTCGTGCATTCCAAATTTCTTCCAGCCATTTTTTTTGTTCTGTCCTCATCCATCCAGCCTTTTTCATGTATGCGCACTGTAATTCCTGGTGGGAATTTGACTTTTTTAGGCAAAGTCTTCCTTTTAAAAATAATGACAGGTCTCAGCTTAGTTCCATTAGCTAAACATGTAAATGGTTAAAAATCCTGAATCCATATACTCCAAAACCTCTGATTATAAGGATTCAGTATTTATAAACATTTATATACAAGACTTTACTGCCTTAAATGGGGTTTTCACTTAATTAAATGTGCCATTAAATATTGTGGTTTAAATAGTTCAGTGGAATACAGTTCAGTTCAGCCGCCTACCTCTTCAGCTCAGCCACGACTTGTGGACTGAGCTGAAGCACCGCCCCCTCAAGCAGACGGCAGACGACGACTGGAGACTACGTGCATTTGATTAGGTGCACGTGCACCGAATCAAATAACCTGTATGACCCGAGTATGAGCCGAGTTCGGGTTTTTTGGCACAAATTTTCGGCACAAAAACTCGGCTTATACTCGAGTATATACGGTAGTTAAAGTCTGTGGGTGGATTACAACTCATGACTACTTACACATAGCATGGCTGTGTGAAACAGAGAACTTTTTTATTTCATACCAAAACATTCATAAAACTATAATCAATTTATAATAAATTTCTCATATTAGGTTTTACCCTGGAGAATATCTAATTATAGTTTGTCCTCAACATTAGGGTCCAGATGGTCCTCCCGGCCCAGCTGGAACTACTGGGCAGAGAGGAATAGTTGGCATGCCTGGGCAACGTGGAGAGCGGGGCATGCCTGGCCTGCCAGGGCCAGCGGTGAGTAGCTTCATTGGCCAATATTTCATCTGATATGTGCAATAAAACTTTTAAGCGAATTGATATTTTTTGCTTAGTAAATAGATCTAAATAGTTTCATACTGACATACATTCTGAGTATCTTAAAAACCTTTTGATGTTAAATGTCAAATTCTTAACTACCTTACAATCTTTGAAAAATATATTTGTTTAACCCTGGGACTAGAGAAGCAGGCAAATAAGGATATGGCTTTTAGGTGACTTTTAAATCTTTCTTCAAAGATTAAAAAGATCCCTGAAGCTAGAGGAGGGGGATAATCTCCCGGTGAATAGGTAGTGTCTTTTTAAATAAACATGCTTAACAAAAATACCATATTTCTTAGTAAACCATCAGAGGAAAGATTATGGTCAAGCTAAAGTAATATTAGAGGTGAATGGACGGTAAACTCTAAAGAAAGACTCTGAAGATAATCTCCTGGTCTCTGGAGAGTGCTTCAGAATCTCATATTCCCTGAAGTATGTGTAAGAGTTTGATTGGATGTTAGCTTTGAAGAGATTAAATTTTATCACTAGAATATTACAATATTTGAGGAATAAAAAACATTTATTTTCGTATGGAATATAGACAGAGAGACGTACTCTTGGGCTGTTGGAATTGGGAAACATCTGGATACAAAGCCGAAACTATAAAATTTGGAGTTAAAGGATGTCTCAATATCAGAAGTAAGCTGAGGGCCTAAAAGTAAAATCTCTCAGTAGAGAGACCTGAGTACCAGAATATAAAAATAAAATAAGAAGACAGAGTAGGAGTGAAAAAGGATGAGTGTGTCTTACTAGTGATGCAGATTCCAAGTGGGCAGCTAGAATTGACGATAGTATATGTGGTTAGAAGCCAAAATACACACCTGAGCTGGTGGCAAAGGATGCACTTTGGTTCCTTTCATACGCCAGGAGGAATGTGATAAGAGGTGGGCATTCCTACAATGACATGGGTGTTGTAGATAATATAAAATTGTTATGAAAGATAGAGTGACTAAGGTGACATTGGGAGAAACACAGCCTTTATGGGAATTAGCATTCTTCGGTTTCTTCAGAAGTGGATGAAGTATTTATACTTCTATTTCAGGGCACACCAGGAAAAGTAGGGCCCACTGGTGCAACAGGTGATAAAGGTCCACCTGGACCAGTGGGACCCCCTGGCTCTAATGGACCTGTAGGGGAACCTGGACCAGAAGTGAGTACTGCGGTGAAATCAATTCTTTCTTGCTGTCTGCATGTCATGGAGACAACTTTTTCATTTAGAAATTGATTTAAAAATTTAGAAATTGATTGTGCCTTTGACCTTAAGAAAGTTTCTTAGTAATGTTAGTTGATGTACCCTACTTCCCCAGAATTGGCTAGATGATGACATAAAGGTCACAAGATCAGTGTCCTTGCACTGACCTTCCTGGAGCTAAGGATTTTAGTTGATTAGACTATTGCCATATTGCTTTGAAGGTGAAAGGGCATATTCATTCATCCTGTCTCTTGTTATTATTTCATCTTGTAATGGCATATTTATCAAATTGCCAACTTTTATGGTGACAGGATTAAAATAACTATTATAGCTTTTGAAAATTAAATATTACTATAATGTGACATAATGAAGGTCATGTTCCTTTAGGCTCTTATGAGAGGAAATCAGTTTTTGATAGGCAATTTGACAAGTTAAAAGTTGGGTTATCTTCTATTTGGTGCTTTAATGAGTGAATCACCAGTTAATGTCACATTTTCTTGAAAGAAATAAGATATGGCTTTTAGAGTAATTTTTGATCCAATAGAATAAACATGGTTCCAAAAAATCCAGATGAAATAGGGAGAAAAGTTTATATATATTTTTAAAAAGTAATTTAATATCTAAACACAGTTATTTGCTTTCAAAACTTTAAAGGTATTATTGGATAAACTTAAATAGTTTAGTAAGAAAAACCATTCATTGGTAAAAGAAACAAAACCTAAATGGTAAGAATGTAATTATTACCTATTTATTTCAAAGCATTTGAGGACTTTTTTCTTTTCTAAAAAGAAAATAAATAGAAATGAAGAATCTAAATCAATTAAGAATGTTAATAATTTTATAGTAATTCAAAATAAAAAAGATAACAGATCCATTCTTCTACTGAGATTTCTCTAAATTCTGATTTATAGTTTTTAAAAGATAGGTGTAAAACATTCTGCCATTTTCCTGATAATTGGAATGAGACTTATATTGTTCCTGTATTAATTTGTTTTTCAAATACTATTTTTTTCCCATTACTATTCTTTATAGGGTCCAGCTGGAAATGATGGTACTCCAGGACGAGATGGTGCTGTTGGTGAACGTGTAAGAACAATTTCTCATATTAGTAAACCTAAAGTTGTGTAAATCTGAAATTGTAACTTTAGTTAATCTAAAATCTTTCTTATTTTGGTATTATGCTAAAAAACAACCATTTGTCTTCATAGCCCAATGTAGCTCTGATTTTTCTGATTAAAACCCCTTTTTTATAAGGTCACAACTTGTAAATAAAATGAGATTTGAGTAAACAGAACAGTAAAATCCTTTTTTTTTTTTTAAATTTTTTTATTAAGAGCAGAACTTTCACCTTTGGTGCAACACAATGGCTTTGGATGAGAGGATACATATGGAGTGTCCTAAATTTCCAAGTCATTCACAGAAGTTATATTTTTTGTGCATGTGACATATATATTTCTCTACTCAGCCCCTAAAGTGAATTAATGCCGTATTGAATATTGGCCATGTGGGTTTCTAAACATGTATCTTCCATGATGTGTTTTAGACTTAAAAAATGCTGAACTGAAAATGTCCTTAATTTTATTTGCAAGTGCTTGTTGTTTTTAGCAGATGCACAGTTGTCTCAGGCTCCACATCAGGTCACTGGAGGCAAAAGTCACGCCCCACACCAAAGTCTATTATGATGGCTTCGGTTTTCTACTCTATGGGCTTATCATGTAGCAGAATGGATTTGGAGTTAGGCAGACTTGATTTGGAATCTTGATTCCTTTTGTAACTATCTAGGTGATCTTGAGCATATTTTCTGAATCTTAAGTGTCTGAGATTAAAATACTTTAAATGTAATTTATTCCTATACCATTGGACATGTGTGTAATGACATATTTGAAGAATCTAGTTCAGGGAAGACACTCAACTTCATGCTAAAAGCAAGGAGTAAAAAGAGTATTTAGGAATATTGGGCTAAGTCTCCACTTATCTACCATAACCACAGAGACTATAAATTGTCTTGCACGATGCTATTCCTATGGTCATTAGACCCTCTGCACTGCAGTCACTCTCAAAGATTTTGCTATTAAACCCCCTGGAAATAATTTTGTAAATCTATGAAATCTGATGCACATTTTAAGTTGGCATCACATTAAAAAAAAAAAAAATACGAGTTTAGAGAGTTACAAAGAAGTAATTCCTGGTAAATTCTAAATGTGTATGTACTTTAAATGTATTTTTTCCCAAAATGTTAAAGTTGACAATTTAGCTTATTCAGTTTATTATGTGTCTGTTCTACAACTTAATTGTCCAAAGTTGCCAATTTAGTCAGTTAAATCAGTCTTAATTTTTGTTAGAAAATGTAGTCTGGCCTACTTTTCAAATCAAATAATTATGTCCATGCATGTTCATGTAATGATTATCTCACTTCTGCCTTCTTAAGGAGAAAAATATGTGGAGCTTTGTCATAACTGAGTCATTTGGATCAAATACAAAGCAGCCTTTTTCTTTCTAAATCTCTTTTAGCTTTATTCTCAAGTGAACTGTTCATTCTGAAAAAGTCCCCTAGTTTCGTGCCTACAGGTATTTATCTGTGGGACATTGTATTGTAATAAGATTGAGATGGTATCACATCTGCTCTCTTTCACAAAAGGGGAAAATGAGAAGGCTGATAAAAGTTGAGTGTTCTGGGGAAAAAGACACATATGGAGATGAAAATATGGACGGGTATTTCCTTAAAACTTTGCTTGTTTTCACACTACATTTAGAAGGTCTTTGTGTATTTCAAGTATACAGAAAATCCAGTTTGAGGACTGCTAGCCTAGGAAACATGATGAATTCTGGAGGTAACGACTCCTACAGTGCAGCATCTTGACTGTGAGAGCAATAGGGTAGAGATGAGTGCAGGGAGGAGTCTGAAAGTGAGGACAGATAATTATATTATCCTAATTTAAATTATTAATTAGTAAATACGAGTAGGATACTTAAGTGAAATATGAGCAAAATATATTTTAAGAATATTTTTTCTATTAATATATAAGTAACAAGAACATATAGAATGTTGTTATTCTAGAATAAATGTTAAAAGAATAATGACATAATAATGACGTGGTTATTTTTGTCAGGGTGATCGAGGAGACCCCGGGCCGGCAGGTCTGCCAGGCTCCCAGGGTGCCCCTGGAACTCCTGGCCCTGTTGGAGCCCCAGGAGATGCGGGACAAAGAGGAGACCCGGTGAGGAGGGACCAGTTTCACACTGACAGTTGTACAATATGCTGTGTCATAAACTACATATGTACATATATGCAATCACACGTGTGCATTTCATTAAGGACTTTAAACAAAGAGTAGTAAATAGCTAATTATGAATTAGTACATATTTTTTATTCTTAAAGATTTCATTTCTAATAGACATTTAAAAATACTGATGCTTTGCCTTTTATCATTTAAAAATGCTGTAATTTATAGGGAATGTAATAAGTATGCATCATACTGAAGGTAAGCAAGTAGTGTCTCATGGTGTTCAACTAAGGGAATCTTCATTCCCTTCAGTTAATGAATAAAATTAATTGTAAAAGTATCACTGGATTTATAATGAACACATTCTTACCTACATATGAACATCTGCCTGACTTCAGTTCATCATAAGTGTATGCACAGAGATAGACATATACTCCGTACATATTAAAGCATCCAACTACAAATACATACTTTCTACATCTTATATCCATAAAATATATGCATATTGTTTTATATACTAATGTTTGTGAAAATTTCTTCTAGGGTTCTCGGGGTCCTATAGGACCACCTGGTCGAGCTGGAAAACGTGGTTTACCTGTAAGTTCTCTATTTTTCTTAAAAAATTTTTTTTTTGCCTTTGGTATACACCCAAAGAAGCATGATTAAAAATCCATAAATAAAAATGCTAAATTTCTCAATCATGAGTAAAAATATTAATTTAAAATAATACAAAAGTTTATATTTGTTTTTATAGCTTTAACAGAGCTTCTTTGAATTTAAATATCAATTCTTTCAATAATCAATGAAGATATTCAATTTAATCATTATTATACACTTGTGAATGAATCATGTCTTAGCTGTGTCATAGGTTGTATTATATTTCTTTCACACTCATCATATAAATCAATTTTTATATTCATAAAAAATAATTATATCCTTAATATCATGGCCATATTATTCTCAGCTTTGATTTGAGCTTGACTGACACAGATTTCATAGTTGAGCAGCATTTAAAGTGAATGTTTTTCTACATAGTTATAGAGACAATGTAGTTTTGTTTTCCATGAATAAATACATTTTAGTTACTAATTTCTTATAAACTATGAAACTTTGGGCCATCCCTCAAATAAGAGAACTTTTCTAATATTTTGAGAGGCTTAAGGCTGATTTCGATAGAATACATATTTATAATGCTATAAAATCTGTAAAACTACTGAAATCTAGTCTTATTTTCATTATTAAAAGATTTCTGTATTGTCTGGCAATTAGAAAATCCAAATTGAAAAAAAGAGTAGAACAAAATAAAAACAAAAGAAAAGGGAAAAAGTAACCCTTGATCAAATAATTTTCATCTTTTCTCTGGGTACAGCTTCTGTCTCCAAATAAAATCCGAACTATGGCTTTTTAAATTTTCTCAAGATTAGGATTGCTGAATTTGAGCACAGATATTGCAGATATGAGGATAATAGAGTTTCTTTGTGCTGTCTTTAAGGGATAGTGACTTAATGATGATAGAAGTTTGTTTTTTTCAAATAAGTTTTTGACAATTTCTTAATATAGTTCCAACTGTCATCCAGTTAGTTTATTTCCATATGCAAATTTAAAAACATTTCAGACTGGATGGAGGATTGCTTGAACTAGAAGTTTGAGGCCAGCTGAGAAAGAGCAAGTTCCTGTCTCTATTAAAAATAGAAAAATTAGCTGGGTGTTCTGATGTGTGTCTCTATAGTCCAGTAATCAGGAGGCTGAGGCAAGAAGATTGGTTAAGCCCAGGAATTTGAGGTTGCAATGAGGTATAATGATGCCATAGCACTCAATCTGGGGCAACAGAGCTAGACTCTATCTCAAAAAAAAAAAAGAAAAAAAATTCAGTCTTAAAGGAAGATAAGTAGGACACTTTTTTAATTTAAAAGAATCTGTCTATAGTAGCAATGTTTTATATAGTATCAGCTAAATATATAAAATATAATCTTTGGAAAATATTTTAGATAAGCTTGATCAAGCTTAAAAGTATCTCATTTTAGTATGAACGTAGGATAAACATTTTAAAAACTGAATCTTAGGAAAGATTATATTATATATCTCTTTCAGTGATCATTTACCATTCCTTAGAAATAACCCCCAAATTTCTGGGTCTAATGCTATTTAGATAAGTAAATGTGTTAGTATATATAAAAATGTTATTTAAAATTGTAGTTAAATACAATAGTGAAAAGTAAAATTGTAGTCAATTCCAGTGTCAATAAGTAATACCCATGTCATGACTCTATTTCTAGGGACCACAAGGTCCTCGTGGAGACAAAGGTGATCACGGAGACCGAGGTGACCGAGGTCAGAAGGGCCACAGAGGCTTCACTGGTCTTCAGGGTCTTCCTGGCCCTCCTGTAAGTTATCTAAATATTATTCTGTCATCCATGTGAAAATGCACAGGTGTCTTGACATGAACATTTGTCTGTCTGTAAAATGTATGGATGTTTGTATATTATAAATGCATTTTAAAGAATATCTGGAATAACAAATGAAACAATATAATTGTCATCAATAAGCTATAATTTTGCAGGGAAGAAGTAAAGCAAGAAGCCTTACCCACTTTTATTCCTATGGTTGTTTTTAGTCAACTCATGAAGCCGATGCAGAGATCAATGGCTTTACAAAAGTAGTTAATACTGCCGAAGTTAATGACAATATATTTTGGTTATGGCATGATGAAAGATCTAAATATTTTGGCCACATTTTAAATTTTATCTCTACTTAGGGTCCAAATGGTGAACAAGGAAGTGCTGGAATCCCCGGACCCTTTGGACCCAGAGTAAGTAACAAAAATTCATAAGTTAATGATGTAACTAGTAATGCCTTTGGTGATATACTGTTAATGCTTGAGTATCATTCTTTTGGTATTGAAGCTGTGGTTGGCAGCAAACATATGAGACAAACCTGTCAGCAATTAAGTAGAACTGTCCTTAAACATGACATGTTACCTAATGGGACCACAGTAAAATTCTTACCTAAGATTTGAATATGTTCATCTGTAAGTTCATTTTCCTACTTTCTGTTAATTTAAATTTCCATTGAACTTTTACTCTTTGAAATATAATAGGACTTACAATGAAATGGAGACAGATTTTGAACCAGAGTATATTTTTTCCTTTAAGTAATTGTGATAATTACTTAGTTGCAGAAGTAATTTGCCTAAGGCTAGTTTGGAGGCAAATCATAAAGTGAAATAATACTTGAGGCTTTTGAAAATTCTCCATTTTTAGTGCTGTCTCTAAGAAGTCATTAATATCATCAGGCAATTGACACATGTAATTATTTAGGAAAATAGAAAAGATCCTAGAAAAAGCTAGAAAATTAATTAGAAAAATTCTGCTATGTCTAATACAATGTAAATAAATTATACATAAAATTGAGAAAAGTAATATAAAAATTACCATGATGAAATGAGATTCTGGGACAGAAGCACGCAAGTTTCACTCACAACGAACACTAAAACTTCTGTCATTTTCCTGTGTCAAGTTAACTGAATTTCTAATTATGTTTACAATATTTGAGATTTGATGAAACTATGACTGCCAATAAAATTAGGTAACTAGTCCATTAAAATTTTTAACATATGCTGATCTTTTACCATGCATGGATAGAAAATTCCTGTGTGATGAAATCATAAATGTTAACAAAATACTAGAAATCCATCTATTAGTCATTAAGGAAATGAATTTGAGAAACCAATATAATGCTCCTTATAGAGAATAGTTCTTTTCTGTTGTTAGCTATTATTAATTTATTTTTTAAAATTGTTCTTCAGTTAGAGAAAGAAATCATAAAATCTGTCTCCATAGAATCTAAAATACAATCTTTGTCTCTTTCAGGGCCCCCCAGGCCCAGTTGGTCCTTCGGGTAAAGAAGGAAACCCTGGGCCACTTGGCCCCATTGGACCTCCAGGTGTGCGGGGCAGTTTAGGAGAAGCAGGACCTGAGGTAAAGCCACAAAGGTTTGCGTGCAAGAGATGGTGTTGATTTCCATAGTTTGGATTCCATGCAAGTAACATCTGTGCAGCTAAAGGATAAGAGAAAGAAGGGACCCTGAAAACAAACCTAGAAGGCACATAGTAACCTGTCTGTGTAATGATTATTTTTGAATATTTTAATAGGGGTTATTTAGAATATGTAAAATCAGAGTCCAAGCCACTTAGGACTTGACATAATATGATAACAAATGAGAGCAAATAACAAGTTCTGATTGTATTTACAGTAAAGTCCTAAAAATTTTGCTTTTTTCTACATGGCAGCAAGTAGTAGTCTAAATGTCTGTAAAGTGTATTTCCCATTTTATGAAAACTTCATAAAAATGCTGGAAAATGAAGACTACAAAATTGAAGTTTCTCTCCATTCAAAATGATACTCAGTGAGGAATTCAATTAAAAATTGTCATAAAGAATTAAAATAGTATTGGCTTGAAGATGATACGGTACTATTAACTGTTAGATTCTTGCTTCTCGGGCGTTTGAAAGTCCTTCCGGCATGTTCTGTGCACATGAACGCATGTGAGCATGGGGCTTATGCTTCCCTCACTGGAGCTTCTTCCATCTTCATCTTACTTTCTCCTCATTTTTTCTTCACTTTTTAGTGGCAATCCCATTAAACCAAGTATTTATTTTCCACTTGTGAACAAGTAGTCCCACAAACCAGGGACAGAAGGACAGTTGACTTTGATTTTTGTATTTAATTGACATGAGTGTAAAGGGGACAGCTCAGGGTTGTTTTGGAGCCCGTTGACTTTGTATCTCTACCTGTGAGTTTGTTCTCTAAATGAAAAGTCCGTGCAGCGAGCGGGACGTGGTGGAGAAGGAGCGCGCCAAGTGCTTTGGTTGGCAAAGTTAACAGGCGAGCTCTGCTGCGTTAGGTGTTAGGTTCCAGGACTTCTGTTGTTGTTTGCTATATCTTGAAGAAACATGTGCCTCAGCCTAGATGTTTGTCTTTTCTGTACTTAATACCTGACAGTTTGACTGCTGGTCATGCCTTGGCTGGGGCTGGGCTTGCTGGTGGTAGATTTGTAGCGTCACAGTGCAAACCGCAGTGACCGTGACACAGCCGGGCGTGGGAGCGTTTTCAGGGAACGCAGGAGTATTAAGGACAACTCCTTTACTCCACGTGCTTCACTCCATTCGCTTGTGAACTTAATTGTAAACTTTCAGGTATTTTTGTACAAATAAAGGACTGATATTCTGTTTCTTATAACTAGAAATAAACATGAATACTGTGTTCTTCACTTAAAAAAATTCAAAACTCTATGATTTATTGCAGGGGTGGCGAACACGCGGCTAGAGCCGCATGCGGCTCCCGGCCAAAATAAATTTCGGCTCTTTGCCTCTTATCATTATTTTGTACACTGTGGCTCTTTGCCAAGTTTGGATTTTGTTATGCTGCTTCTGAGGAGGGACCTCTGAGGAGCGATCTCCGAGCGCGTAGTCGAACTTGTTCGCCACCCCTGATTTATTGTTTATTATGTGGATTAAATGTCCTTACCTTTTCTATGGGCAAATGCAATGCTTTTCCTACTTATTTATTTCTCTAGCTGTGAATAGAAAATACCTATAGAATTGGAATACCTTTGATTTATGTGGCTCTTGATAGACTTTATTTTGTGGTTCAGTGGCCCTTGACAGAAAAAATTTCTTTTCCCCTGAGATTCACATAAAGGAATGCATAGAATCAATATATGACCTTACAAGAAACAAACAAACAAAAAACACAACATAGTCTAGAGCCTTTTCAGGGTGAGGAAACATTGGCACTAACAGTTAAGGTGATTTGCACGGAGTCAAGTAACATGTACCTGCAGGTCTTGCTCTCCACATGAGATGTGGAATTTGCGTCTCTCCAGGTTGTCACTTGGTTCTCTGAAGTTGCTGAATTCTTCCTTGAGGAAATGTAGAAAGGGGTTAATAGAGAGAATTCACTTCCTGGCCTCTGACACTTTTTGTGTGCTTTTCCTATCTCCAGTAGTTCTGATTTAGCAAAAAAAGAAGGAGTGTTCTTTATATATGTCAATTAAAAGGCTAAGGAGAACATTTTTCAATTTTTAGTATATATAATTTTAAAATTTATCGTAATTAATGCATGTGAAAAGACTTTCTAGGTCCTCCCCATCCCCATTTCAAAGTAGGGAGAAATGCTCCTGTGGGTTTTTCTTATGAATATTTCTTTGGTGTTGAAGTGTCTTATAGAACAAGCACCCAAGACTTCCTCGCATCCTTTGTTCACCTTCTGTGTAAAAATACGTTTACAACATTGTGGTTTGTCCTTTCTCCAAAATAGTTTGGAAATGAATGCACGTATTTTCCTGTTCTTAACAATAAAATGTATCATATCTTTAAACATCAGAGCAAATATTTTGTTCTTTGATCCTTATGATTCTCAGATGATGACTTGCAGAGATGTTGCCTGAAAACCAGTTAAGCAATGTTACAGCTTGGAGGCAAGCCCCAGCTAGTTAGAAATGGGCACGAGCCGTAGATCTCTCAGTAGTGCCAGATTGCCATGTCACAGTATAGCTCCCTGTGTACCAAGTCCCACCAGTTTAGTAAAACAAAATCAATGTGTTAACTGGAAGGTCTTTCCAATTCCTTTTTAACTAGGGCCCTCCTGGTGAACCTGGCCCACCTGGCCCTCCAGGGCCTCCCGGCCACCTCACAGCTGCTCTAGGGGATATCATGGGACACTATGATGAAAGCATGCCAGATCCACTTCCAGAATTTACTGAAGATCAGGCGGCTCCTGATGACAAAAACAAAACTGACCCAGGCGTCCACGCTACCCTGAAGTCACTCAGTAGTCAGATTGAAACCATGCGCAGCCCTGATGGCTCTAAAATGCACCCTGCCCGGACCTGTGATGACTTAAAGCTTTGTCATTCCTCAAAGCAGAGTGGTGAGTAGCTAGTGATCCATTTGAGCAAAGCCCATTGTTTCTAATGGTGTTATTCTCAATTGCATTCTAAACTTTATTGACTTTTTATATAGCAACAAACATAAGGGATAAAATGATAAATATGTTATAGAGCTTACAGTTCAGTGGTGGAGACCATCACTTATGTGAAAAGTTATAGACAGGAGGATATGTGCTATAAGAGAGGACATGTCTTATCAATAGTTCAATTTCATGGTGGCAGTTTCATTCCATCCAGATGTCCTAAAATATTGATGTTTTGTGGAGTAAAAGCATTTCATGGTGGTATAAATATTGAAAATATTTGCTGAAGCGGAGTTAAATTTATTTAGTTAGCTACATGACTTCTCAGAGTTATAATATGCTAACATATTTTTTAATCATCAAGAGTTGAATAAATTTTTCACAATTTTCTTTAAGTATGGAATAACTTTCATGTAGTTTGATGCCCTATGAATCATACTTTTGGAATCTCTGCTGGCAGGATTATGGTATGGTAAGGTTCTAAAGCATTTTGGAATGAAATAGTTCCTCTGACCTAGTTGCATTCACCATGCTTAAAGTTCAACTTAATATAAAATTTTAATTAACATAATGATACCTGTAGAAGAGGGATCCTACGCCATAGAAATGAGCTATGAAATGCTTAAGTGTTTCAGTTAATGTTGAAATAACATTGACGGGAATAGCTAAAATTTTTATCTTTAAGGAATAGGCAATTTTACTATTAACTTTATGCTTTACATCCCACCACTCTTCTTTCACTTCATTTAAAATGGTTATTTTTTAGTATATTATATATACATATGTATATACATATACATGGAATACATATATGCACGTATATTTACAAATGTATATTTATTTGTGTATTGGAGCATATGTCTAGCACCAATCACTGCCTTGGTAGGGATATCCTGTTTCTTAAGGCACACTCTCTCTTAAAAGAGTCCTTAACCAGTGAGTTCATATTTATAAGCCATCTGTTCTTTTGGACACTTACCTCATGTTTAGAATTCTCTTTATTTAGCAAAAATTTTATTTTGAGAAACAGGTGAATACTGGATCGATCCTAACCAGGGATCTGTTGAAGATGCCATCAAAGTTTACTGCAACATGGATACAGGAGAAACGTGTATTTCAGCAAACCCATCCAGTATACCACGCAAAATGTGGTGGGCCAGCAAATCTCCAGACCATAAGCCTATTTGGTATGGTCTTGATATGAACAGAGGATCTCAGGTAATTTAATATGTTTACTGAAGATTATATCCTTTGCTTTTCATTCTTTAGTGTGTTTTTGCGTTTATTAAGACTATACTGTTATTTTTTTAACCAGTTTCATTTTACCATGTGTATTTTGAAATCATATATTCTCATCAGTTATAATTGCAATATCATGGTATAAACAAAGTTTTACTGTGAGTTAAATTAACATAAATTTTGAATTACAATTTTCTCATTGACGGAATGTAGAAAAGCGATTATTTTTCTTACTAGTTCCTCTACGATATATAGCCCTGACTGCAGAGTATACTTGTGAGGATCTTGTCTCAGTAGAAAAACTGTTTTTATTGTATATTTAGCTTTAGGAGTCCTCAACAACTCTTAGTGGGATCTCTTACTCACTCGGGGACCTTGTAAAGTTGCTAAACCTTTTGGAGCCTCAGTTTTGCCAATTTAAAGGGAGGATAGTAATGTTCATCCCATGTGAATATAAAGTGCTTAGTGTGGTGTCTAGAACTACATGATAAGTGGTAAATAAATATTAGACAGTACATTTAGTATAAACATATTAATATTTGAATCATTTTTAAACTAGGCAGTATTATTTAAACTTAAGGAATTTTTGTAATTATATAAATTCTATTAAGATTTTTCTGAGTCCCAGTCTACTTTGGGTTTCTACCATAGTCCAGGGTTCACTCATCTGGCCTTGCCACTTCCTTTTGCAATGTGAATATTTCATTCCAGATCTGTTTATGTCAGCATAACTGAAATTTTCTTCTCACCTCTGAGAACCTTTCTCCAGAACTCATGTTCAGAAAACATTACGGGTGTGTGCATAATGGTCTAGAACCTACCATTACTAATGAGCAAGAAATTTAAATATTTATGTATAAGTAGTTGAAATGTAATTTAGCTAATATAGTATTATCTTAAAAACTCAATGAGAGTGCTAAAAACGAAGCTTGGACTAGAATATGCCTAGGAAAGAATCTGCGGAAAATTTTTGTAAAACAGTTTGAGTATCAGTAGTTTATCCTAATTTTGTACTAATAGCTTATTCTTCATTTTTATCATAAAACAGTGAAAACAATGAATTATTTTTGGTATATGATTAAGTCAGATTTACAAATATTTATGCATTCATTGGTGAATTATAGTTATTTGTTTTATTAATTCTTATTTGAGGTTTGAGGACAAAAGTTCTTATTTGTGTGAATTCGTAGAAATTTTAAGCTATTTTTATGTGTAAAAGTAGAGTAGCTTGCTATGTGACAAGAGTTAAGGTAATATTCTTCAAAATTGATCTGTTTGAAATCGATTTATTTATCTATGCTCATGTGAAATAGTATGAAACTCTTCAGTATTCTGTCTAACAAAGATTCTTTTGTTTTTATAGTTTACTTATGGGGACCACCACTCACCTAATACAGCCATTACTCAGATGACGTTTTTACGCCTTTTATCAAAAGAAGCTTCCCAGAACATTACTTACATCTGTAAAAACAGTGTAGGGTACATGGATGACCAAGCTAAGAATCTCAAAAAGGCTGTGATTCTTAAAGGGGCAAATGATTTAGAAATCAAAGCAGAGGGAAACATTAGATTCAGATACATAGTTCTCCAAGATACTTGCTCTGTAAGTACTCTTTTATTCATATTGATATGGTTAAAGAATTATTTTGGTTAAGAATACTGTTATGTCACTGGAAGTCAGGCCAATTTTACCTGCATGTACACATGTGTGAACACAACAGTGGCTCTTTTAAGGGAAGCTTGAATGTATGTTAGCACATGAAACCTGGTAGAGGTTTGAATGGAAAACTATAAAGGAAAGGACTGTTCTGCAAATTCTCTTTGGTTTCTCTGCAAGTTATGTTACCAGATCTCATGCTTAAAATTACTTAATTCTAAAACATATAATCAATCTGAGATAACTTATATTTTTCACTGATTTGTAAGTCTTCTTCCTTTCATACCTAGATATAAAACAAGGACATATTGAACGTGAAAAATAAAAAAAAGCTTTCATAATTTATGTTGCTAGTGACCAACAGGGAAGCTGCAAAAGAGCAAAGGAATTTACTTTACATTGAAGCATGAAAGAAATGCTGAACGCACCTAGTGATAGGTGTGCCAGTACCTTACTTTTGTATTACCAGTGCTCTTTTAAGTAGTGCTCTAAAAATCATTGTTTTTACAATACAAAGTTGGCTGAGAGGTTGCTGTTTAACATCCTTGGAAAACTTTCTATGCATTCTTAACCTATTGCATTATTTAATTCCAGAAGAGAAATGGAAATGTGGGCAAGACTGTCTTTGAATACAGAACACAGAAGGTGGCACGCTTGCCGATTATAGATCTTGCCCCTGTGGATATCGGCAGCACAGACCAGGAATTTGGCGTAGAAGTCGGGCCGGTTTGTTTTGTGTAAAGTAAGCCAAGATTCATCGATAGTGAAGACCCCCGTCAATGACAACCACCATTCACAAGAACTTTGTTTGAAGTTGATCCTGAGACTCTTGAAGTAATGGCTGATCCTGCATCAGCACTGTATATACGGTCTTACATGCCTGGCCTCCTTATCCTTCAGAATATTTATTTTACTTATGATCCTCAAGTTTTAATTGATTTAAAATATTTTTCAATACAGCAGTTTAGGTGTAAGACGACCAAGGACAATGACCACCTTTTAAAAAAGTAAATTGATTAAATAAACAATCTCCGTTTTCTTCCATTTATTTTGATGTAATGAAAAAGATGCTTAGTATTTATGAGGAAATTCTTCTTCCCGGCAGGTAGCTTAAAGAGTGGGGTATATAAGACCACAGCACACATGGCTTGCTTGAGCCTACACTTTGGAAAATATAAAGTGCTCTTTTGTGACTTCTCCTTCCCAGATTATTAATTAAAAATGAAAATGTTTAACTTTGTGATTGAGACCCACGTACATGTCTTGATATTGTGTAACTATTATAGAGACTCTTGAAAAGAATCCTTAAAAAATACTAGTTTCTCAATGTCTTAAATGGAATTTTCAAAAAATATATATTCAGTGGCATTTTAGGAGAACACAGTGAAATGACTTCAACTTCTTACATTTGTGTAAAGTGTGAGAACATTAGACTTCTTTCTTATTCAAATTTAAGGATACCTTTGTCCACTTTATCGATGTGGATGGAAGTTACACTAGTATGCCATTTAATACATGTGCTATTTCTTATTTAAGAAGATACTGAATACAAAATAGTAGAACTTAATAAATACACGTCCAGGACCCTAAGTTGAAACTCTTGCACACGTATAAATCTCATCATCCCGAAGCCTATAATGAAGAAAAAGATATAGAAACTCAGTTGTGGAGCTGACTCTAATTAAATGTGATGATTGGAGTTAGACCATTTGACCTTTGAATTTTCATATGAAAATGACCCAACGTTTCTTAGCATGAGCTACCTCATCTCTAGAAGCTGGGATGGACTTATTCTTCTTTATATTTTAGATCCCAAAAGGTGCTATGCTTCTGTTATGATTCCAAGACTGGAGATAGGCAGGGCTAAAAAATGTTATTATTGTTTTTCCTTTAATGATGGTGCTAAAATTCTTTCTATAAAATTCTTTAACAATAAAGATGGTTTCATCACTACCATTGTGAAAACATAATTGCTAGACATCCCATTTCTGAAAGAAAGAGCATTGTTCCAGTGCCTTTTCGCTGTTCCTCTGTTATACTGTATCTGGAATGCTTTGTAATAGTTGCATGTTTCTTAGACCAGAACATGTCAGTCCCCTTGTGCCTTGAGATTTTTTAAACAGTGCATTTGTTGACTCTTTATTTTTTCTTTAAAAATAAATAACAGGGACCATCCCAAAGGACAAGCCATGCATACCACTTTGGTCATGTATCTCTGCAAAGCATAAAATTAAATGCACGCTTTTGTCATGTCAGTGGTTTTCATTTTGTGGAATTCTTTGAACATATTAGACCCATTTCATTTCCAGTAGTAAAAGTAAGGTGTGATGATCTTCTTTGTTTGCCATTTATTTAAAAGATACAACAAATACCTTCTGGCATGTATGTACTGGCTTATAAACAAAAACTCTATCTGCTCTATTACCCGCAAAGGCAACATGACACAAATTACCACTATCTATGCCCTAAAAAATGTCTGGGTAGTATTACTGACAAAAAAAAGGGAAAGAAATAGACTTTTCATGGCTGAATAAACTGTGATAATAAAGCATATACCTTAAAGTGTCTCACATATGAATTTAGCCTAAATGTTTTCAGAATTTTATTTTCAATATTTATTTTACAACAGCATTTTTCCTAAATTGGTTATTATTTGGGCTGTATATCCCTAAATACATATGTGACTTTAGTTGAACTTCCTTTAAGTTTAACCTATATAGATTGTATAGGTTCAGTTTATATAAATGTACCAGGAGTATATAGTAATTCTGTTAACTCAAAAACTCTAATAATTTCTAACTACAGAAATACCAGTTTTTAATTGAAGCTCAGGAGTGCTACAAATACAACACAACCCAGGCTTCCCAAAGCTCTCAAAGTTCTCGACCACATTCTAGATATAGAGGTCTTATTAGACTAGTGGACTTCTTTACCTTCATGTACATGGGCATCTCAAATTCTACATTGTCTAAAGGGTAAATCTAGATCTGAGGGGTGTGGTGGGATTGATATATTATTGATTTATTAAAAATGCAAATAAAAATTACCAAAATGAAGATAAATAAAGAAAAAATTTAAAATATTAAAGAAAGTACAAACAATGCTGGAAAAGTCACAAAATTGTAACATAAAATTTGATAAATTCTGGCCAGGTTCAATGTGATTTGTTCCAAATGAAAAGAAATGAAAGGAAATTACACAGCAACAACTCTTCTGAAGAAAATAGTGTTATATGTCACAAAGCAAGTGCAAAATAATCTGGAAAAGAAAACTCCAGTTATCAGCAGTATCACACTTAAGTATCCCACCACGAATAAAGAGCATATCAAGAAACAATTTTTCTTTGAATTATAAAAATTTCAAAAGAAGCTAGGAACAATTTGTTATAAGTCAATTTTAGGGCTCAAGTGCAACAGCAGTAAATTAAAACAATGATGTGGCAGCAATAAATTAAAAATCTATAGAGTGCAGGATAAGCCAGGAGGCTGATTTTTCATACAATTGGCTGATTGATTCAAGAGGACTTTTCTTCTTAGCCTCCTTTGTCAATGCATGATTTCAGCCATGACTTAAGTGTTGGCATTTCCGGGAATCAGTCTTATTATCCTTCATATTCAGTGCTCTCTTACCACCTACCCTTGTAACCATGCCAGTGGCCTTAATAGCTCCTACTGCCCAAACCTCCCCTTAGAGCTTGAGAAACACATACACAATCCAATAATTAAGTTCATGAACTCAATCTAGAAAAAGTGCTACATACCTCATTTCTGAATATCACTGTGGTCACCCAATGGCCAAAAGGAGTACCTTGAAGATGACTGTAGTGATATTCAGCAATGAAGAATGTAGAACTTTTCCTAGGATGAGTTCATGTAATTAATTGTTTGACCGGTATGTAAAAGTCACACACACCTTCTTCGTGTGACTTTCAGAGGCACCTGTAACTCTTTAGGAAATTTCTAACTGAAAGCTGGTGTGTGTTCTGGATTCCCTGTTTCACACAGTAGCCTCATCTCCCATCTTTTAGGCAGGCCAGAAAGCTGAGAGTCACTCTTGTCATCTCTCTCATTCTTGCCATGTCAGAGTCCTGTAATTGCTATGTATTTTAGTTTTGACCTCTAAATATTCCTAAAGTCATACTTTCCTCTCCATCTCCACTGCCGCTATTTTAGTCTACCTAATCATTATGTCTCAGCTGGGCTCCTTCAATACCCTCCTGAAAAGCTTTTAGGTGTCTACTCATGCCCTCTTCAGATGCATGCTCTCCACTCTAGACAGAGCAGTCAGTTGAAATACAAACCTGAATATGTCACCTATAGCTCCCCGCAGCTAACACACAAACACACTCTCTCTTCTGTGGTTTCTTCATGAATAAAGACAAAAATCCTCAAAATTTGAGGTAGTGTCATGACCTGATTCCTGCCTACTTCTCAGGTTTCATTATACTTCTTGCCTCAGCCTCCTAAGTAGCTGGGACTACAGGTGCCCACCACAACACCCCCCTAATTTTTCTATTTTTACTAGAGATCTAGAGATGGGGTGTCACTCAGGCTGGTCTCAAACTCCTGAGCTCAGGGGATCCACTTGCCTCAGGCTCCCAGAGTGCAGGGATTACAGGCATGAGCCAATACACCTGGCTTCCTTTTTAATTTCTTATTGAGATTCTATTTCTGGTTAATCTGACTAGCGTTCTATCAGTTTTATTTATCTTTTTCAAGAACAAACTTGTTTCATTGATCCTTTGTATTACTTTTTTGTTTCCATTTCATTTGGTTCTGCCTTGAGGTTTGTTATTTCTTCTCTTCTGCTGGCTTTAGGTTTGATTTGTTCTTCTTTGTCTAGTTCCTTTAGATGTACATTGTGTTTGATAATCTGCAATCTTTCTGACTTTTTGATGTAGGCATTTAAGATTGTGAACTTTCCCCTTAAGACGGCTTTTGCAATATCCTATACATTTTGAATGCTGTGTCCCCTTTGTTATTCAGTTTGAGGAACCTTTTGATTTTTATCTTAATTTCTTCATTGACTCAAAGCTCATTAAGTTGCAGGTTGCTCAATTTCTATGCCTTTGTGTAGATTTGTGAGTTACTCTTACAATTAATTTCTATTTTTATTCTTCTGTGGTCTGAGAAGCATCATAGTACATATATTTTTTACTTTATTGAGACTTGTTTTGTGGCCTAAGATATGATCATTCTTTGAAAATATCTCATGAGCTGATGGAAATATGTATATTTAGAGTATTTGGGGGGGGAGTAGAATATGCTATAAATCTGTTCTTTTTTTTCTAGAGTACTATTTAAGTTCAATGTTTTTTATTTTATTTTATTTTTTTTTTATTAGATCATAGCTGTGTAGATTAATGCGATCATGGGGCACCATACACTGATTTTATAGACCATTTGACACATTTTCATCACACTGGTTAACATAGCCTTCCTGGCATTTTCTTAGTTATTGTCTTAAGACATTTATATTCTACATTTACTAAGTTTCACACATACACTTGTAAGATGCACCGCAGGTGTAATCCCACCAATCACCTTCCCTCCACCCAGCCTCCCCCCTCCCTCCCCTCCCTCTCCCCCTTCCACATATTCTTAGGTTATAACTGGGTTATAGCTTTCATATGAAAGCCATAAATTAGTTTCACAGTAGGGCTGAGTACATTGGATACCTTTTCTTCCATTCTTGAGACATTTTACTAAGAAGAATACCTTCCAGCTCCATCCATGTAAACATGAAAGAGGTAAAGTCTCCATCTTTCTTTAAGGCTGCATAATATTCCATGGTACATATACCACAATTTATCAATTTATTCATGGATTGATGGGCACTTGGGCTTTTTCCATGATGTAGAAATTATGAATTGGGCTGCAATAAACATTCTGGTACAAATTTCTTTGTTATAATGTGATTTTTGGTCTTCAGGGTATATACCTAGTAGAGGAATTATAAGATTGAATGGCAGGTCTATTTTTAGATCTCTAAGCATTCTCCAAACATCTTTCCAAAAGGAATGTATTAATTTGCATTCCCACCAGCAGTGTAGAAGTGTTCCCTTTTCTCCACATCCATGCCAACATCTCTGGTCTTTGGATTTTGTGATATGGGCTAATCTTACTGGAGTTAGATGATATCTCAAAGAAGTTTTGATTTGCATTTCTCTGATGATTAAGGATGATGATCATTTTTCATATGTCTGTAGGTCATGTGGCTGTTTTCTTCAGAGAAGTTTCTCTTCAAGTCCCTTGCCCAGCCTGCGATGGGATCACTTGTTCTTTTCTTGCTTGTAGGTTTGATTTCTCTGTGGATTCTGGTTATTAAACCTTTGTCGGAGACATAACCTGCAAATATCTTCTCCTATTCTGAGAGCTGTCTGCTTGCTTTACTTACTGTGTTGTTGGCTGTGCAGAAGCTTTTTAGTTTGATCAGGTCCCAGTAGTATGTTTTTGAAGCTGCTTCAATTGCCTGGAGGGTCTTCCTCATAAAATACTCGCCCAGACCGATTTCTTCAAGGGTTTTCCCTGCGCTCTCTTCTAGTATTTTTATAGTTTCATGTCTTAAGTTTAAATCTTTAATCCAGTGAGAGTCTATCTTAGTTAATGGTGAAAGGTGTGGGTCCAGTTTCAGTCTTCTACAGGTCTCCAGCCAGTTCACCCAGCACTATTTGTTAAATAGGGAATCTTTTACCCACTAAATGTTTTTAATTGGCTCTTCAAAGATCACATAATGGTAAGTAGCTGGATTCATCTCTTGGTTCACTATTCTGTTCCAGACATCTACCTCTCTGTTTTTGTGCCAGTACCATGCTACTTTGATCACTATCTATTTATGGTATAGTCTGAGGTCTGGTAGCGTCATTCCACCTGCTTTGCTTTTATTTCTGAGTAATGTCTTGGCTATTCGAGGTTTTTTCTGATTCCATATAAAACAAAGTATTATTTTTTCAATGTCTTTAAAGTATAACAGTGCATTAAAATTGTATATTGCTTTAGGTAGTATGGACATTTTAATAATGTTGATTCTTCCCAGCCATGAGCATGGTATGTTTTTCCATTTGTTAACGTTTTCAGCTATTTCTTTTCTTAAAGTTTCATAGTTCTCTTTATAGAAATCTTTTATTTCCTTTGTTAGATAAAATCTCAACTATTTCATCTTCTTTAGCACTACTGTGAATGGAGTAGAGTCTTTAACTGTTTTTTCAGCTTGACTATTGTTGGTATATAGAAAGGCTACCTTTTTATGAATGTTGATTTTGTAACCTGAGTCGCTGCTGTATTCCTTGATCACTTCTAAGAGTTTTGTAGTAGAATCCCTGGTGTTTTCTAGACATACAATCATATTATCTGTGAAAAGCAAAAGTTTGATCTCTTCTGACCCTATATGGATACCCTTGATCACCTTTACTTTCCTAATTGCTATGGCTAAAACTTCCATTACAATGTTAAAGAGCATTGGAGACAATGGGCAGCCTTGTCTGGTTCCTAATCTGAGTGGAAATGATTTCAATTTAACTCCATTCAATACAATATTGGCTGTGGGTTTTGTTGTAGATGGCCTCTATCAGTTTAAGAAATGTCCCTTCTATCCAAATTTTCTTAAGTGTTCTGATCATGAAGGGATGCTGGATATTACCCAAAGCTTTTTCTGCATCAATTGAGAGAGTCATATGGTCTTTGTTTTTTAATTTGTTTATGTGCTGAATTATATTTATAGATTTACATATATTGAACCAGCCTTGAGACCCTGGGATAAAACCCACTTGGTCATGATGTATAATGTGTTTGATGTGTTGCAGGATTCTGTTTGTTAGGATTTTGTTGAATATTTTTGCATCTATATTCATTAGTGATATTGGTCTATGATTTTCTTTTCTTGTTGGGTCTTTTCCTGGTTTGGGGATCAGGGTGATGCTTGCTTCATAGAACGTGTTGGGTAGTCTTCCTCTTTTTCTATATTTTGGAACAGGTTGAGTAATATAGGTACTAATTCCTCTTTAAAGGTTTGGTAGAATTCTGACGTGATGCCATCTGGTCCCAGGCTTTTCTGTTTAGGGAGACTTCGTATGGTTGATGTTGTTTCAGAACTTGATATTGGCCTGTTCAACATTTCCACTTGATTCTGGCTACGTCTTGGACGGCAATGTGCTTCCAAGTATTGGTCAATTTCCTTCAGATTTTCATATTTCTGAGAATAAAGTGCCTTGTAAGATTCATTAAGGATTTTTTGAATTTCTGAGGAGTCTATTGTAATTTCATCTTTGTCATTTCTGATTCATGAAATTAGAGACTTTACTCTTTTTTTTCCTGTTTAGGTTAGCCAAAGGTTAATCTATTTTATTGACCTTTTCAAAAAACCAACTTTTTGATTTATAGATCTGTTGTATAATTCTTTTGTTTTCAATTTCATTTAATTCTGCTCTAATTTTGGTTATTTCTTTTCTTCTACTGGGTTTTTTGTTGGAATGTTCTTCCTTTTCCAGTTGCTTAAGATGTCCCATTAAGTTGTTAACTTCCTCTATTTCCATTCTCTTGAGGAAGGCTTGCAGTGCTATAAATTTTCCTCTTAGGACTGCCTTTGTGGTATCCCAGAGATTCTGATAATTCATGTCTTCATTGTCATTTTGATCTAAAAATTTGGCAATTTCCTTCTTGATCTCATCTCTGACCCAGCTATCATTCAGCGTAAGGTTATTTAACTTCCATGTTTTTGTATGAGTATGCAGATTCCTGTTGTTACTGAGTTAAACTTTTATTCTATGGTGGTCCTAGAAGATGCAAGGAATAATTTCTATTCCTTTAAATTTACTGAGCTTATACTTGTGTCTTAAGATATGATCAATTTTGGAGTATGTTCCATGGGCTTATGAGAAGTTTGTGTATTCAGTTTTGTTGGGATGAAATGTTCTGTAGATGTGTGCTAAATCCAAGTGTTCTGTAGATGTGTGCTAAATCCAAGTGTTGGATGGTTAGGTTTAAATCTAAAATTTCTTTGCTCAGCTTCTTATTGGAGAATCTATCCAACACTGCCAAAGGAGTGTTGGAATCTCCAACTATTATGAAGCTGGAGGAAATCAAGTTGCTCATATCTGTTAAAGTTTCTCTTATAAATTGAGGCGCATGTTGGTTGGGTGCATAATTAATAATTGAAATCTCATCATATTTGGTATTACCTTTAACAATATGAAGTGACCATTCTTATCCTTCCTTACTTTTGTTGGTTTAAAGCCTATTGTGGCTACAAATAGAATTGTAACACGTGCTTTTTCGGATTATCGCTTGCCTGAAATATGGACTACCATCCTTTCACCCTGAGTCTGTATTTATCATTGAAGGGAAGATGTGATCCTTGTATGCAGCAAATATCTGGCCTGAGTTTTTGTATCCAGTCAGCCAACCTGCGCCTCTTTAGAGGACAGTTTAAGCCATTCACTTTAATGGAGAATATTGATAAGTCTGGTAAAATTTGAGGTATTAATATTTTCAAAAATCCAGTGGACCTTTTTAATCCTTTAGCCAGTGTGGAAGTTGGAGTTTGATCAAAAGTTTCTACACTTGATCTTAGCCAAAAGGCCGAGAAGCGATGATCAAAAGTTTCTGAGTGAGTTTACTTTTGTGGTAGAGGATTGGGCTGGTTATTATGGAGGAGATGTCTGAGAATATCCTGAAGAGCTGGTTTAGTTATGGAAAATTTCTTCAACATAAATTTCATTAAAGTATTTAATTTCTCCATCATAAATAAAACTCAGTTAAGCTGCATATAGGATCTGGGGTTGAAAGTTAGTTTGTTTTAGGAGATTAAAAGTTGATGACCAAAGTCTTGTGGCTTGAAAATTTTCAGCAGAGAGATCTGTAGTCATTCTAATATTCTTCCCTTTCTAGGTAATGGATTTCTTACGTCTGGCTACTTTCAGAATTTTCTCCCTCATATTAACTTTAGTGAAATTAATTATGATATGCCTGGTGGAGGTCTTATTCAGGTTGAGTTGTGCTGGGGTTCTGAAACTGTCTGCTATCTGAATTTCAGAATCTCTTGGCATGTCTGGAAAATTCTCTTTCATAATTTCATGGAGAAGGGCCTCTGTGCCTTACAAATCCACTTCATCACTTTCAGGGATTCCAATGAGGCAGACATTACCCTTCTTCGAATTTTCCCAGAACTCTCTGAGAGATTGATCCATTTTTGCTTTCCATTTCTCTTCCTCTTTGAGAGTTTGGGAGCGTTCAAAAGCTTTGTCTTCAATGTCAGAAATCCTTTCTTCTGCTTGCTCCACTCTGTTACTGATTGATTCTACTGTATTTTTCAGATCTTTGAGGGTTGTAAATTCTTGCTTCAGTGAGTCAAAATCTTTGGTGGTTTTGTCTTTAAATTCATTAAATTCTTGAGACAACTTTTGAATTTTTCCTCGAATTTCTAATTCTGGCTTTTGAATTGCTCTTCTAATTTCTAATTCCAAATTTTCTTCCATTCTATTAATCTTGTTTGCAATCTAAATTCTGAATTCAATTTCTGACATCTCGGCCAGCTGTTTGTGAATGGGATCTTCAGTTACATCTTCCATATCTTTCCTTGGGGGGGTTGATCTATTTCGGTTATTCATGTTACCAGAGTTTTTCCCCTAATTTTATCCCATGATTATTTTACACCATTTGACGTTTCCCTGGAGCTTTGTCGAGAACCCGTACGGTCCTACAGCCTTAGAAACTGGGGACCTGTTTGGTATGGTGGGGCTAAGTGGCTCTGCCTTGTTTTCAGCTGGTCTCTGTCTGACCTTAGTGAAACAGTTACTCTTGGTTGAAGACTCAGCTGTGGAGAAATACCAGCAATTAAGTCACCCCGCCCACCACAGGTAACAATTAGAAAAGGAAAATCAAACATTCCTACAACCACACACCCAGGGCACCACTTTAATAGTCCTTGGGCAATTGGCTCAGTTCAAAAGGTCCAAATCAATTGTTTTAGTCAGCACCTGTCTCAGGTGGGAGAGTTTAAAAGGTCTGTGGCAACTTGATTGCAGGGGTCTGGTGACAACTCACATATGAATGCTCCGGTGCTCCGTGATGTCAGGAGGACCCACCCAGCAAATAGATTAATCTGGGAAGGTTCATGCCTCCTTCCCTACCTTGCATCTCTGTCATTCCCAGTCACTGATAACCCTGCAGGGCTGTGACTCAGTTGCCTCCAATAAGCAGATACTCCAGGGGTTTGCACTTGCCTGCATCAAGATTTTCCTGAGCAGACATAGATTTTCCTGCTCAGCTCTGCCTTGAAGGAAATCTATGTCTGCTCAGCCAGGCCACTGCTCTCTGCCTCTATCCCGCAGGGGGCGGTGAGGCCTGACAACGTCAGGCACTTGATGGAGGGTGGTGGTTTTTCACTCAGTTCCAGCCCCGCCCCTGATTGATGTTACTGATGGAACAGAACAACCTTGTGGGAATTTGTTTCTGTCCCTGCTAAATTCCCATGCAGAAGAGAAGCTGTTTTGAGTTACCAGAACCTGCGCTTCAGGCCCTGTGTTTGCTCCTGCAGGTTTGTATTCGCAGCATGGTTAGCTGTCAGTTCTAGCCTCCTGCCTTCCTTTTTCTATAGGCTGATGATACCCTTAGGGGCAGCTGTGTCTTAGGCTCAGTAAAGCTGTTTTCTGGGTCAGCCCTGCCCTGGGAATATCCTGGCTCTGCTGCACGTGCTTTTTCTAGTCCCCGTGCTCCACCCAGGCCGGTACCACCTCAGGCAAACCCTTTACTCACAGGGCCTGTGTTTCCATCCCAGATCTGTTCTGCCAGTGATTGCCACCTGAGAAGATGCCCAGCCTCTTCTGATTGCCAAGAGAGACAGGGGATGTGACTTCGGAATATCCAGGGGTGAGCCCTTTTTTGCCAAAAACGGCTGCTGCTCTGCACCTCGGGGCACCACTGCTGTAGTGTGGTTCCCTCTCAGCTGACCACCCTCTCCTCACTCCCATGCCACAGAATCAGCACTGATCAGCTACGGACCAGGCCCTGTCCACACCCCTCGAGAAATCACCCAAGAATCTGGACTCCTGGGGGACAGGCCTCCAGACCTCAGAGTGAGAGTGGAGGGAAGTGCTTGGAGGTCAGAGTTGCAGGTAGAGAATATATATAGTTTTATACAGTTTTATGCCTGGCAGGAAAATGCCGTGTCACCCTAATAGGGGAGGTAGGTAAAGTTTTTAGAGGGTCTCTCCCATGGAGCATAGTGGGAGGGCCTTTGAACTTTGCTCATTTGTTTGTGGGGCACTCTGAGTCGTTCTCATGGAGGAGGGGACTCCTGTCCACTTAGTGATGGTTTTTGTACCTTTTGTTTGTATCCTTCAGGTTGCAGCTTGTCTCAGTGGAGTTGATGTGTATTCTTCAACCTTCTCTTTTGGTGTAGCTCTAATCCACCAGGTTACCTGCTTAAATTTCTGTTCTTTAACTCTCCTTCTGGATGGAAGCCTCTGTGGAAAGCTGGCTTCAGTCAGCCATCTTGTCTCCACCTGCAAGTCCAAAGTTTTTAAATTTATTTTCTGCTTCAATGATCTGTCTAGTTCTATCAGTCAGGTATTAAAAGTATCAGCAATTATGATGCTATTTTTCATTTATTTGCTTAGATCTAGTAGAATTTGCTTTACAAATCTGTGATCTCCTGTGTGTGAGATACGTGTATATTTAGGGTTGTTAAGTCTTGTTGATTGACTCCGTTGTTGCTCATATTATGATCATCTTTGTCTTTTTATTTTTACCATTATTAATTTAAATTCTATTTTATCTGATATAAGAATGGCTATTCTTGCTCTTTCATAGTTTCTATTTGCATGGAATATTTTTCTTCATATTTTTACCTGGAGTCAGTGCAAGTCCCTGTTAGTTAAATGTATTTCGTAGAGACGGCATTTATTTGGATTGTCTTTTTTCATCCTGTCACCCATTCTGTGTCTTTTAAGTGGGGTATTATTAATACCATTCATGTTCAGTGTTAATATTGGCATGTGGGAATTAACTATTCGGTGCATTATGTTGGGTAATAGCTTGTTGTTTTATTTCCCTCTTGTGTTATTGTATTACATGTATGAATTGAGAGCTTGAACTTTTGTGTGTTGTTAAGCTAGTATTCATTGTGCTGATTCACGGATAATACACTTTTGAGTATTTTCTGTAAGGCAAATCTAGTATTGACATATTCCCTCAGTGTCAGCTTGTCTGAAAAAGTCTTTGTTTATCCATAATTTATAAAACTTAGTTTTGTGGGATGCAAAATTCTTGGCTGGCATTTGTTCTGTTTCAGAAAACTATAAATGATGTTCTAATCACTTCTGGCTTGTAAAATCTCCACTGAGAAGTCTGTTGTTAGCCTGATGGATTTCCCTTTGTATGTTAATTGTTACTTTTGGCTTGCAGCCTGTGAATTTTTCTCCTTCATTTTAACTTTGGCCATATTGATAACTGTGTGTTTTGGAAATGTTCTATTTGCTATGAATCTTCCTGGTGTTTGATGTCCATCTTGTATCTGGTTAGCTGATCTCTGGTGAGGCAAGGGAAGTTCTCAGTAATTCCTTCAAATAGGTTTTCTATGCTTTTTGCTTTTTCTTCTTCCTCAGGGATATCTATATTCATACATTGGCTCATTTTTCATAGTCCCATATTTTTCTGAGTGATTGTTCCTTATTCTTTATTCTATTATCTGCATCTTTTACTGACTGGGTTAGTTTGAAATCCTTGTATTCAGGTTCTGAGATTCACTTTTTTCTGCTTTATATAGCATGCTGTTGAAGTTTCTGCTGTGTTTGAAATTTCCTAAATAATTCTTTCATTTCTTTAAGTTCTATTACACATGTCTTGTTTTATAAAGCTCTTTAAAATTTTTTTCACTTTTTCATTGATAACTTGAAAATTGTTTGGCTTCTTTGTGATGGTTTATAACATTCTTTTCAATCTTATTCATGTTATTTCCTATTCATATTCTTAATTATATTTCTGACATTTCAATAATATCCTCTTTGTTGGGGTCTGTTGCTAAGATCTATTGTGATCTTTTGTGGAGGGGGGTATGTTAAACTAGCTTAGTTTTTCTTGTTGCCAGAGTTCCTGTGTGGATTTCTTATCATCTGAAATTTCTTCTCTCAGCTCAGAACAAATAGCTTTGTGGAATACCTGTCACTTTTTCTGGAAATTCTGCTGCCTAGTGAGAAGGAGGAGAGATCCATAGAAGCCACTTTTGTGACCTACTCTGAAACACTGATGCAAAAGGAGAGGGGTGGATGTGCAGAGAGCCTGTAATACATCTGTTCGGTGTTGTCCCATTTCTTATAATAGTCACAGTCCAAGCTAGTGCTAGATGATCTTCCCTTTAAGGGGGGTGTTGTTCCCCATGCCACTGGCTAAAAGTTCAGCTGGAGGGCATTCTACGAGGAGGCTGGTATTGTGGCAGATTGCTCTGCCTTGATCTACCTATGGCAGTGGGAATGGAAGCTGGATGAGGCTATCTATCCATTGATCCTGGGCATCAGGACTGCAGGGGCTCACTGCACCTGGGTGCAGTTATGATGGAAGCTCATGACAAGCAGGTCCCTGGCAGAACATTGAACTATGTGGGTAGTCCCCACTAGGCAGCAGGTGGGAGCTTCATGAGTGAGGCCACAGGACTGGATAGAAGTTGTGTGGGTAGGGCTGCTGAGTCAGGTGGTACCATGGGAGTTGTGCAGGCCAGTAGCAATGAAGAATCCTTGAGGTGGTAGTACTGCATAGTTGGGTTGTGAGGTGGCTAGGGCTCTGCTCCTCCTCAAGTTTCACTGAGGCAGTGCCCCAGAATTCTCTCCTCCTGCTTTTCCCCCAGATGTGAATACCTTTTCCAGGTACCTTTTGATCTTGGTAAGTGGATCACCCATTAGTTTCTCTTTCACTCTAAGTGTCTCCCATTACTTCTCTGGTGATTCACAATGCTTTCCCCAAGAATATCTATCAATAGGGGGTAATCCACCTGCAAATTTTTAGTCCTCTCCTTGAGAGCAGCATGTGTGACATTATTTGAAAGAATGTTTCTTTCCTTAATTCTTATACCAAGAGAGTTTATAAACACTGAATTTTTCAATTTTAAAAACCTCGAAATATACTAGCTTAAAAATTATTGTGTAGGTTAATAACCTTGGAATAGGAATGAAAACAAATATATAAATAATAATGTAAAATGCTGAAAGATTAGACTCTAAAATACATTTCAAATCCATATAATAGTCGGGTGCTATGGTATGTACTTGTAGTGATAACTATTTGGGAGGCTGAGGCAGGAGAATCACTGGAGCCCAAGAGTTTAATGCCATCCTGGGCAACATAGCAAGATCCTATCTCTCTTTAAAAATCTCTATTATAAAACTCCCAATAGTATTCTCATGAAACATACTCGAGTTGGGGAAAATTTTGAAGTGAATATTACATAAGGACTTAGTACAGTTTACTTGCAGAGAAAATTTAAAAATATTCAGTACTTTCAATATCTAGGTAATTTACAAAAGCCATAATGTAAAGCCTGCTAAATATATGGAAGACATTTAACATCATTACAAATTTAAAAATACAACAGAAATAATAAGATATTAAATTATATTAGAATGTAATAAATATTAAAATATCAGAGAGAATTAGGTATAAAAGAAGTTGCTATAAAGCACTCATCTACTTTGTTTTTCCCACCAGATTATGGAAAATCCAGTTAAAGTCCTCTTGTTAAATTGGTTTATTCAGAATTCCCGTAAATATGAGGAGGTAGTAGGGCCTGAAATGAACTAGGAACAGGACATAGAAGAGAATATGCTAGGATTTCCTCTAAGGCCATCAACTTTATCTGATGACAAATAACCTAAAATATCACCAGAGTGGAACTTAAAATTCACATAATAAAAATAATATCACAACCGTGGCAGACTATTTAGACTACAGATTTCCTATCTATACTGTTTCACGTCAGATACTGTTATTTTTGCTTTGGAATATAAAATGATTACCTAGCCAATATCAGGAAGTCACTACATGCTTTATTTGCTCTTTCTACCATTTCCTAGGTAAAATAGACTAACATACAAACTAAACTGAATAAATACATGGTGATCATTAATATTAGTGAGGTACATGTGGATGAAGTGTGGAATGTATGCATCTAAACTAGGCTGGGGTTTAGAGAGAAGAGGAAGCAACAAAGACTACTTGAAACATGCTTTTTCTTAATCTGGAGACATAAAGACAGCACCTTGAATAGTGAAAAAGGCATACAAGGCATCAAGAGCAACATAAATCAAGAAATGGCATCCTTAAAAGTCATGGCTTACTTAGGGAGACCCCAGTGGGCTATTTCTGTTACTTGCTGGGGAAGCCCTCATGGACTCTAATAGATTGCATGGAAGGGGTTGGTGGGTGATAAAAGTTAGTGAAGTAGGGTGGTGATGTATCATAAAGTAACTTGTGTGTAAAAATAAAGCAATTGAAAATTATTCTGAACATGTTTTTAGGAAACTATTAGTGATTCTCAGCTGGGAGTGCAACCACACCTTTGGGTCCTTAGAAATGTGTAAGGGAGGGTGTTTGAGGTTTTTACAAAAATTAGGGGATATTTTAGGCATTTTGTAAGATGGGGCCAAGGATGCTGAAGATCTCGTATATAGGCCAATTCATTAGAACAAAATCGGAACCACCTAAAATTCCAGTAGAACTTTCACTGCAAATACTGAAGTTATTTTAAGCAAGTGAAACATATGTGTTACATATTAGAAAGATTACGTTGGCAGCAATACTAGGAAAAAAATTAACATGAGACTTAAAATAGAGATTAGTTGAATAATGTATGAGAAAAAGAAGCAGAGAATGAGCAGTTCATATCACTGGAGATGGGCAAAGGGAGGTGGATTTGGGAGATATTTAAGTTATGGAATCAATAGAATCTGATGAAAGAGTGAGGCAATGAGGGAGCAAGAATTTTCAGATTATTTGCTAGTCTCTGGCTTAGTAGCTGAAGGGAAGGTGATAGTACTTACTGAAATGGGGAGTAAAGAAGCCAGCAGGCAGAGGAAGTGTGTGCTCTGTCTATGGAGCACCTAGCTGGAGGTTGGTCACAAATATGTGAGCCATCACATAGAATAGTCATTGGAGATTTGGATGTGAATGGAATCATTCACAAAAGATGTAGAAGGAGAATAGTGGGCCAAGAATAGATGAGTGGGGAATGCTGATATTTAAGGGGAAAAGTTTTATATATACCAAGAATATTACCCTTTAGTTATAGAATTCTGAACCTGGGATGTTAAAAGTAACTGTTAGAAAAGAGAGCTTGAAGCCATCTGTGATACTATCCTATACCTCTTATTCTTATGTTTATACTTTCATAACTAAAGTGAAGAAAACCAACATAAAGAAACTTGAAAGAAGATGAAAATTCTGGTTTAAATTGAACTAGACAGAAGCATTAGTAAGACTATTAACATGGAGAACCCAGGAGATAAAACTGTACACATTCAGCAAAATTTCACATTATTTGTGCTTATAATTTACTGCTGGATTTTCTTTTGATGCCATCAACAAAAACTTCAAATAATATTTAATGCAGATTAATATCTTCACATGTGACTTTCTTGTAAGTTGAAAAAAAAAAGCTCTGAAAATCACATTTATTTTTAATCAAAGAATATGAGTCATCACATTTTAAGGAGTGCACACCAAAAGCATATGCATATATGCAATTACAGTTAAATGCCATAGATATTACAGGAAATTGGTGCATGTAGATTCAAGTGGTAATAAACAAAAGTAGAACTGCAATGGTACTGTGAACAATTTTCCCAGCAGTTGAAACTGTTATGAGATAGATACTGTGATGAAAGACAGCTGGAGATACAGAATGATCACAATTGTTAGCCAACTTAATGAGAAAAACGCAACATAAATTGAAAACATCTGTAGTTAGAATTTAAGCCCTAAAGATTTGAAGAAGATGCTGAAGCCCAAGCGCCTCCCAGAGATATTTGACGTTTCCTTGTATAATGCCCTGCTTTGTTGGGTTCTCACAGGCAGTGGCTGCCTCTTTCAAAGCTATGCTTTTGCTGACTCCACTGAGGATGGATTCCAGGTGGTTTAAATTCTAGACAAAATTTGAAAATCAGGCCCAAATCATTTTTTATACAGAGCACTAATGATGGCCTCCTTCTGTTCGGTTTCCTCTCTGTCCTCTTAGCCCTTGAATTAATCACCAACTTAGCCTTCAAAATTGAATCCTCCTTTTCTTAAACTATTAAAAGCTGCAGGATCCCAAGACAGACGCTTGGTGATGCTTCCTTTGTACCCCCTTCCTGCCACGTACACACAATGCTGTTCTTTCCCCCTTTCCTCTGGATATCTTGCTCCCTAATGATTTCATTCTGGAGCCAGATGACTTCATCCACCATCTGTAAAAGGATTATTTCCAAATCAACTTAGCTGACCCTGACCTAGTATTCTCCAATCAGTCACACATTTTATCATCTTCAACTACCCTTCCAAATGAATCACTGTCGGGTTTAACTGCCACGTAGAAAGCTGTGGGTAAGGCTGGAGTTGTGTAACTTTCCACTTAGTTCTTATTAAATGGAAACTTCTATTGCATGACTTGTGATGTCCTCCTTCAGCTGACCCCATTTTCCCTCTTTAACCTAATTTTCCCAGCAAGTATTTCTAAACTTTGTGAGTCTTTCTTCTGTCTAGTAGTTGAGAAAAATTGGCTCTGACTCTGCTATGATTGTTTAGTCTCATCCTCTTCCTCCCTAAAATGTAGATCTGTCCTTTCTTTTCTAACAGTAGGTATCTTTTCAAGACCTAAAAATCTGATCCCATCTCCTCACATTTCCCTTGTCTTTGTGCTTGTGCTCTCCTTGAGCAACAACCTTCTGATTTTTAAAACCTGCATATGACACTATGTTGAAAAGCAGATAAAATAAAACAAATTCACCTTTTGCAGTTCTAAGCTCTCTGGTCTGGACTACATTTACAGCCTATCTCTCATAACACCAGCACATGAAACCCAGGCTCCATGGGCTAAAATAAATTGCAAAATGTGCCTCATTTTTCTGCACCTCTTTCCTTACTTATTGTCCATGACCCTCCTATCTCTATCTGAAAAACATTGTCTTATTTAAAGCCTGCCTCACATGCCATTTGATTCACATAGGCTTTTTTAATTTGAGTAATAGCACTCTAAGTAATTTATTTTTTTATAATTCATTTTACATTGATCATATACCATGTGCCAGATTCTTTTTTTTTTTAAATTAATTTCTAGTATGAGGGCACATATGATTAGGTTATATTGTTTGCACTTGTAAGGTAAAGTCTAAGTTGCAGTTGTGTCCTTCACACAGGAAACGTGCCAGACACCGGCCCACGTACTCAATACTATTTGAAATTTGTAAATTGTGTAGGCTATCTTGAGGTCTCCCCATGGACATACGTGACTGTTCCTCCCTTATGCCTCTCCAGTACCTTATCTCTCTTTAATTCAACTTATTACATCTTGTGACATGGTTATTTGTGTCATCAAGTTTTTTGCTAAGTTTCATTATTTCTTATTCTCCTTGAATCTTCTTGAGCATTTTATTCTGAGCTTTGACTTTATTAATTACTCAATGTTGCTGATTGAAAGAAATGGACTTAGGCAGCTTGAATTCTTCATTGTCCCATGGTCATAGAATGGTCATTCATGCTTCTCTTTCTCCTTTTGTCTCATAGTCCAAAATAGCTTTCCTTTTCTCTACCGTTTACTCATACAATACTGTTTATTGCAACAAATTTTATCTTTTTAAAGGATTCTGTCTTGACAATATAAAATCATTACTGGCACTTCTTTTCTGATTGACTATCTCTTCTATTTCACCCAGCACAATTTAGCACATAATTGTTCATCTTGAATGTTTTTGTGCCATTTCATATAGGTTCAACCTATCTATCCTCTGCAACACATTCCTAAACAGGAAGAACTGACTGCATATCTGCCTTTAGCGTTTAGCGGAGTACTGAGTATAGAGTAAGAGCTTATAGGAGATAATTTGATGCTTTACAAATATACTCTCTCTGGAGCCAATACATTGATCTACCAGCCATTGGGAATGTTTGTTACTAAGATTTCACAGCATTGCCCCTCAGTGAGAATTGGTCTCAGCCACTAAGACTGCCTTACTGAAGCAGTTAGGCTTCGCCCTTCCTAGAATCTAGCCCATGGTCAGTGACTGTCTGATTCAAGGATACCAGGACCCATCCCCTTTACTGAGAATTATTACAACTCTAAAGGTCCATCTCAGCTCCAGAGTTTCTTGCAGAATCCCCTGAAACCTCAGTATCAATTGCATGGAGGCCAGCTTTACCTTCTGTCCAAACCTATCTATCTCACTTTTGTATAAATATATCTCCAAAGATGACACTCAGGTAAATTGTCTATGTACAACTTGCTACCTTCGAGTCTGTTTCCAGGGAATTAAACCAAAGACAGAACTTAAATCTAGTTTTTTTCTCTTACCTATTTAATTATGGAGTATTTCATTTTTAAGATTGCAAGAAACATATTATTGCTTTCATCTCATCACTAACTGGTATGAGCTATCATAATTCCTATTTATAAACTGTATTGCACCACAAAGGGCAGCTTGATTTCTGTTAATTGGTGTTATATCAGCTATGGTCAAAAGATGCCAAATAATTCCATACATTTTGGTGTAAGCACTTAGCAGTTTTAAAGGGAAATATGTTTGTGAAGAAGATTTGAATAGATGAGAAGAAAAAAGAGGGGCAAGAATGTCAGAGAAGAATTTGCTCAATAAAAAAATGTTAGCTGTGGATGATAGTATTTTTTATGGCATTGATTCAACAAGTGATTCTTTATATGCTTTCAGAAAAGCTTTGATATAGAAGGTTGGAAAACATGAAGATTTGAGGGAGCTTTCATGTATGCCCTATCACATAGAATGTTTTCACCAGTAAAGTATCAAGCTATCTTAGTTACTTGTGACTCAGTGAAGAATTATGTCTGAAAGAAAAATATTTTCCATGGTTTCTGACTCACTTTTAAAACAGTTGCATTCCTTTAAGACAAAACTCAGACAAATAGGATTTTAATATAAACCAGATAAGGAAAAGGTCCCTTTGATGTGACTGCTAACTTTGTAGCCCTTAGTTTTTAAAAGGAGTTTTCTATATATTTTCCTTTTCGTGATTTGACCACAATTTAAAAATATGTATATTTTTGTGGATAAAATCATATCATGTTAAATGAAATAATAAACATACATTACTGGATTTATAGCATTTTCACAACTATTTTAGAATACATATAGAAGATGTTAAGGCCATGTCCACTGGTCTAGGACATAGATAATCAATTTTCTTCTTCTTACTTTTCTGAATTTTTGAAACATGTTATGTAATTGTTTACATTTCACTCTCAATCCTCACAAAACAAATTTTCTTTACAAATGAAGAAGTGAAATAATTTTTGTTAAAATGTCAGTTTGAGGGTGAAGAGAGCTGTTTTCAATCTTCCATCATGGAAGAGACAATAAAGAAATAACTATGAATTAAATTAAAGGATTACATTGCATCATCTGCCATGTGTAGCCATTAGAAAACTAATACAATCTCAATTTTTAAAAATCAAAAAATAACGACCTATGAATACATTGACACTAAACATGTTATTTATATGCCATAATTCTAAAATTTAAATAATTTTTTTTTCACTTGGAATATTGGTCACTACACTTTCCTGCTTTCCTTTCCTATTATTTCTTCTCTATCTCCTTTTCTGCTTCCTCCTCATTTCTCCAATTTATATATATATTAAAGCATAGCAGGGCTCAGCCCTATATTTTCTTCTTTCTCTCCATAGTCAATTATTAATTTTCTCATCTATGTTCATGAAAGTAAGATTACATATATGCTATATTTCCTAAATTTATTTCTCTAGCTTGGACCTCTCCATTGACTTCCAGTCTACTTGCTGATTTCTTAAAGATATTTGAAAACATCGATGGGACTCTCAACTGGGCCATTAGAATATATGGTCTTTAGTTCCACAAAATCAGATGCAAAAATGTGATTTATCTTCAGCTCATTGATGACTAGAGTTGTAGAAATGGATGAGATTTTCAAAGAGAGGTATTAGAGTGACCAATTGTACTCTAATGACTGGGTAGAGGAAGATAACAGAGCTAGAGAAGGAATGGCCTAAAAATGGGATGAAATTCACTTTGCACATTGGTAAACATCTTAGGACTAAATGACTTACTAAATGAATGCGTGTTTACATGAATGATGGTACACGTGTTAATATCCAAATTAGTATTGATCATCCTAAAGTGAGTAAAAAATACCTGCTCAAGTTTAGAGTAGCATTGTGAATCCCTAGAAATTGCGATAATTTATAATTACTCTTTGATAATTTCTCCAAAGACATAGTTTTCCCTTCCTCAGTGTAATAATAAAATAGTAACTTAGGTTTCGTAACAGTACAGAGTAAATATCTAAGGCAGTTTAATGTCGTGGCTTAGAGTATTAGATCTAAAACTAAATTATTTGGGTTAAAATCTAAGCTCTCTCTCTTACTGGCTAAGAGACCTGGGGCAATTTATCTTATCTCTTACATCTCATTTTTTTTCTTTTTCTTTTTTCTTCTTTTTTTAAAAGTATAGATAATAGTGCCTCATAGGATTGAAGTGAGTAATACATTAATTAATAAGTTTAAAATGACCAGAGCAATGTTTGGCCCTTGTTAATTGTTATTAGTTGTGACGCTATTATAGGGGACTTCTCCCAAAACTCTGAACTTCTGCTTCATTGAAGGATACTGGGCCTATGAACTATCTTGTAGCCTGTGAAGTGGGTACAAGTCTTAAGACCTGTGTGTTTGTCTATATAAGGTTTTTTTTTTTTTTTTTTTTACCTGAATTGGATTTTTCTGCCGTTGTTTTTGATAAAAATCCCTAGTATGACTTTCCCAAAGAGCCAGCCCAACTAATTGGACCAATCAAGGAGGGTCGCTATCATTTTCCACCACCAAAGATACTTCTGAGTTACACCATTGTTTAAAAAATGTTTAGTACGCAGTCCTGTTGTCTCACAGTTATCATTCTCTTTGTTACTGGCAGTCAGCAGCTGCCCTTTGTTCTCTGATAATTGGGATCCTGTCATCTTCATTTAAATCAAGAACCTGATTTAAGCTAAGATTTTTCTACTTTCATCTCCAGACTTCAGGCAACACTTACAAAGAGGTTTCGAAGGTGCTGGCCTGCATGCATCTCACCATGTATTTCTAAGAACTTAGTGGTTCACCATGGGAATGTAGTCAGAAGATGAGCAATTGTGTCACATATGATAAATTCATTCCAACATTTCTATCTTTTTAAGATTATGAATTACATTCTCCACTTGCCAAAAAGTGGGTGATATCTCAAATTCATTTTATTTGGGCAACCTCTAAGTTCAGACTGACCAAACATGTTAATTATTATAAAATTCCTAGAACTTTCTGTTACATTTAATATTGATAAATTTTCGTCCAAATTTCATTCTCCTTTCTGTATTCCCATACACATTGTACAGACTTTAGACAATGCAAATTAGTTAGATCCTTCCATTCATTTTATGTGTAATCTTCCTCCTGAAATTGATCTTTTAATGGCTATCCCCCAAGGCATTCTGGGATGGACTGTAGAGACAATATTTTATCCGGAGACAAGAAACAGTGGTAGGAATTAGGTCTCAGGAGAATTGCTCTTTTTTGTAGACATCTTGCATTTTAAGAAGAGTGAAAATGTTTCTAGGCAGGAAATTGGGGTCTTGTTTTAGATGGCTAGAGAAACTTAATGTGAAAGAAGAAGGTTTAAAAGAATTCTCTTATAAACCCCATTCAAATTCCAGGGTCCTACTATTTCCCAATCATATATCAACCATCTAGATTATGAAAAACTGAAAAACCCATTTACATTTATGTTGAAGTTTGGTGATTTGTAAAATTAAGCTTCATATTTTGTTTTTGATTATGTGAGACTTTTGGCAAAGGGCTAAGTTTTAAGTTTTTTTTTTTTTTTTTTTAAAGAGATTTATTTTAGCACCAAGAAAGGGCATAGATTTCTTTCTGTGTTTTGTGCCAAGAAGTTTGGTATTTTTAACTCATTATTCTCTTTCTGTGCATCACCAGCCACTTTCATGTGCAGGCCTGCAAATTCTCATGAAATTCAAATGTGTTGTTTCATAGTAGAGGTTACTATCTTCTTAAGCCTTGACTTCAAAAATGTGCAAATCACTCCATTTGATCATAGATGATTAATTCTCTTTCCATGATTCTCATTCCTGGATACAAATGGAGTTTTCCTACTTTTATCCCTGAGTACAAACATTTGATCCCATAGAATTTTCATTTTCCTACATTTTTGCTGCCTGACAGCCTTGCTATTCCAAATTGCTGGCCTAATCAGGTTTCATAGTTACAGACAATCTAAACCAACTTTGGCTGACTTTAGTAGAAATGTAATTTATCTAAAAATCAGAGGATTCAGAGAAAGCCATAGAATCCAGTTTCATAAAATTAACAGAAATAAAGTGAATGCTAACATTCAGAGCCATATTTAAAAGCATATCCCAACAGCCACCTGGTGAAGCCAACGTAAACTGGATACTGTATGTTACTTATGACACCAATAGACATGCTTTTCCTGAAATCTGTCTATTGCTGCCCCAACACAGCTGTAGTAGCACTAAAATAATTTTTGAATTATTTTTCTTTGCAACACTTCTATGGTGGGTAGAATAATGCCTCCTCAAATATGTTCATATTCTAATACCTGGAGCCTGTAAGCATGTTATGTTATATGTTAAAGTGGAGTAATTTAAAGTTGATGATGGAGTTAACGTGGCTTATGAACTGACCTTAAAATGGTGAGATTATTTTGGATTATTATTTTCAGCCTATTGTAAACATAAGTTTTCTTATAAGGAAAGAGGAGGGTAGAGGACCAATGTCAGAAGGATGCAATATGAGAAACACTTAAGCAACCATTGCTGGCTATAACAATGTAAGTGGTTCATGAACCAAGGAAGCTGAGATGCTTCAAGAAGCTGGAGAAAGGGAAGAACACGGTTTCTGTCTAGCGCCTCTAGGAAGGAACAGTCTTGATTAAATTTGATTTTAATTCAGTGAGACTCTGTTTAAAATTTTGACCCTCAGAAATGTAAGGCAACAAATTCTGTGCTGTTGAAGTCACTAAGTTTCTGGGAATTTGCTATAGCAGTAATATGAAAGGAATATAGTGATCTCCAGATTGGAATTTTCAGGTGTGCGTCTCTGCTTTGCCAGGCTCAGGTCACATAATCACGTGCCTGAACCCCAGCTCAAGGAAGGCTGGGAAAGTAAGTTGCCCCTGTAACTTCTATTCTCAACTAAGACTGATATGATTTCACATTCCCTGTGGTAAGATAGAACTTTAGATGCTTGGTAGCAAACAAATAAACAAATAAGCAATGGACCACTTTCTGTGATATATTAAGTTTAAAATATAAGAGGTAGAACTTTGTATTTTACAGCTTCTCTTTATTTGAAATAAAACTCTAAGTAACATAATTTGTTAATTCACACTATTGACCTCTCTCTCTCCCCCCCTCTTTCTCCCTCTCTTTCTCTATGTGTGTGTGTGTGTGTGTGTGTGTGTGTGTGTGTGAGATTATGAAAATTTTGAGATACACAAAAATCAAGAAACATGAAATCTGTGTGAATGGAAACAAATGAAGCCCTCCCAGCAACACTGATAAGCCGAGCAGGTTGAAACTTGCCTGGGTAAATCAGAAAGAACGCTGTTGACTGTGTTTCATGGAAGTGAAATAATAGTTCATAATACAGTCTGTCCCAAAACTTTCATAGTGACCCATGTGTGTTTGTGTTGTATGTGTGTGTATGTATGTATACTAACTCATCATTTTCTGTGATGTGAAGATGTAAAATCCTCTTTCTGACTTTGGAGAATATAATACATTGTTATGGATTATAGTCACCAGGTTGTACTTGTTTCTTGAATCTATTCCTACTGTATGACTGAAGTTCTTACTCTACCCTCCACCCCTTGGTAACCACCATTCAACTCAACTTCTGTGAGTTCACCTTAGAGTCTACATAGTATAAATAAGATCATGGGGTACTTGTCAATTATTCTTGATATTGATGTGTTTTACCAGACCCATCTGATTTTCTGATAAATTGTCAACATGTTCCTTCCCGATGACTCTGGTATCGGGGACACCCTGATTTGCTGTGTTACTATTCCCAGGGATTGACCATTTCAAACAGAATCCCCTCAGAAATATGAATGTGTTCAAATATGCCCCCAGAGGTTCCACAAACCATGATCTAAAATTCTTCAGAATTATCCACAGAGCATTTTTCTGTATTTTTAGCATTTTCTCAAAAGTCATTGCATTGTTAATTTAGGGAGTTAGAATTCGGTATACCTTTTCAAGAGTTCCTGAGTATAGACGTGCATTTGTGAAATCTACGAAAAGTGACAAAAACCAGGAATGTTTTAATATGATATTTTATTATGGGTGTCTCTAAGAAAAAAGATCAACAACCACATACAAGCTTACAAAGTTAAATTTCAACACATTCTCTGTGTTATTGTGACAAAAGCAGCCCCATAATTTTGTTGTTGTTGTTGCTGACTTTTGCAGGATGTAGGGAGAGCGTCCCCTGAGGCCTGCCAATTAATCTTTCTGACAGGAGACACGTATAAATGCTGTGCATTTATGTTTTGAATGAAAGTCAACAATTCTGATCTAGAACTTTAAAAGTGAAAGTAAATTAGCACCATAACATGTGTCTTTAAATCCTTCCCAAATATTAGTAATCTTGACCAGCAAAGACAAAAAAAAAAAAAAAAAAGAGAGAGAGAGAGAGAAGCACCTTCAAAAGTCATTGATATCCAAGATTAAAATAATTGTGGCATTGAAATTATTTCTTTAAATTCTTATACTAAAATCTACTTTTTAAGTCAATATCCTAGGAAATTATTCCATGAAGTTCATAAATTTTGTTTACTTATGAAATTTTTTTTGGTCTTCTGGGACTCAGAATTCATCTGCTTCTTATCAGTTGAGGTAGTTGAGATAGGGAGGTCTTTTCTAATTTCATGTTTGGCTATTTCAGAAAGGTTTTCTTTTACTGGTGAGCATAGTCATAGCTCTGCACACGGGCTAGGATTCAAAGAATATAACACAGTGTTATTGGAAGAGTGTTGAAGTTTATTTATTATAGCACCATTGAGACATTTTGAAATTGGAATTGGTAAAAAAATAAAACAAAAGCATTTGAACTGTATTTGATGGAATAGCAAAAAAAAAAAAAAAAAAAAGGGATACTTTTTTGTCAAATTATTCTTTTTCCAAATTTTTTGGAAATAAATAACTGGAATTTGGTTGGTCACTTGTACTGGTTAACAAGATCAGAACAAAAGGAACACATACGGAATGAAATTTTTTGCTGGGATTTCAGATAGAGTTTGATTTATAAAAAGCAAACAGGGCCAACGTCCACACCAAATTCTTGATTAGGACCACCAATGTCATACGGTGCAATATCTATAATAGGTAGTCTCACAGCCTTCCGTGTTCTATATTCAAAGACTGTTTTGCTCCATTCCCCAGTGTGTTTCTGTAAAAGAAAAAAAAAAAGAGGGAAAAAAGTAAGTGATCATGATATTACAATTACTAAGATAATTTCTTTGATGACTTAAATTTCCTTTTTGCTTTCATGGAACATTTGGTGTACCATGTTATTGACCACATTTATGAGACCTGCTCCACTTCATAACTGTAATCTTTTTAGTTGATGAACATTATTCTTAATCAAAAGCCTTGTAGGGTTTCAGTATTAACCTAACAAAGAGATCACAAGAGCCCAGATGATCCTCAGGAGTCCTGGCTCTGGTCCTCCCTAATAAGTATCTAATCAGTTTGCTAAAAAGTGGATCGGTCACTCACAAAGGAATTTGATAATATTAAAAATAAATTCTCCCTTTGTTCTTAAAAAGCAACAGATTGCCTTTATTGTTCAAAAAAGAATATATTTGAAGTTAACCTTTAAAATAAAGAGAGCTGAGATGTTAGAATGAGTCATATAACAAATATGCAAAACGTATACTAACCACCTGGTGATCTAATAGAGTTTGAATTGTTTATATCCCATTGCTCTCATGTCACCCAGTTTTCATCTGGAGGTTAACATCTATCTCGTCATTTTTTGATATTGAACATTCCATGAAATCAGTAGATGTAATATATATAACTCACACTAAATGTCATCTTTTGTTCATCCTATCATTTGTTATTTCTTCTTTTTGAAGTAGTTAGCATGATTAAGGTAGAAATGCTAAGTACATTATGATTTAGATGTATAAAAATGTTGTTCCTTACAGTGCAACCATCCTCCAGAACTGTGTAAGTGAATTTGCTATTTCCTTCAGCTTTGAATTCGCCTTCATTTGACCCCATCAGCTTCAGGGCTTTCTTTACATTGCCACTGGCCTGATCCATATATGCAATGCTGTTCTTGCAGTGGTATGTGATGTTCTGAGAGGCCCGACTGGAGAGAAGTCGGAGGAATGCCAGCTGGACATCAAGGATATCTTCAGGAAGGTCACGATTGCCATAGCCGAACTATAATAGGGAACAAATAAAATTCATTTATCAAAATGTTAGTTGCAGCTTCTTCTAAGGAATTCATGTAGTATTAGGTTGGGCATTGTAATATAGGCTGCTTATATGTTTTCTGTCTGACTAGTCTACGTATGAATATATTTTTATTGCCTGCCAGAGTAAAAAAGGCATTACAAAGTGAAAGGAAAATGTCTGCGTACAAAGAACAATTCAATCCTGTTTTGTGCTATTGAAAGGCGAGTTGTGAAAGTCTAGCCACATGAATATACATAATCACTTACACCCTTCTATTTATGTATGCATTACTTAACTTTGCTTTGTGAGGAACAGACAGGAAGAACACAAATGTCACATACGTTGGGATAACATTTTTTAAAAAAGTTATATTCTTTCTTACCTGAAAACCACCATTCATGGACTCCCCAAACCAAATGTGTTTCTTCTCAGCACCAGAACTGGTCCACCAGTTCTTACGTGCAACAGTTGAAGGGCTGGCATCAAGGCATGTTTCCCCAGTGTCCATGTTACAGAATACCTTAATAGCGTCCAGCTTACAACCTTGGTTAGGATCAACCCAATATTCTCCTGGATAGTCACAAAAAACGGACAATGGGAATTGGTTGTAAACTCTTGTAATAACATTTGGATCAGAATGATTTTGTTTATATAGCAAGTCATTTATAATGTTGTTGGCTAATGTTTTCGTATGTGTTGTTAATTTATGTATATCTTGATAGAGAACATGTTAGATTTAAACTAAAAGAGTACTAAAAAAAGTACAACAGTTTGATTTGAATAATGATGAGGTACTAAGCCAAGACCAATGATTATCAATAAAATAAAATAAAATATCAATAAAATAAATAAAATAAAATAAAATACCAATAAAATATCTCTGTCCTGTTTTTAAATTTTTTGGTATTTTTTATGAGTATATAATAAAAAGATGACCAATTATTTATTGTAATATTGCTTATTGCAATTTTAACTGGTTGTCTAATCCAGATTTAGGCCAATAAACCTAGTCCTAAGTCCTTATAATTGATGCTTGTCTTCTATTTTGAGTAATTTCTCAAAATGGTTCCTAACAAAAGAAATATTCCATGTCAAGATGTTTGAAAGCTCAAGATAATTTTACTTTTCAGGAAGAATTAACCCAATATATGCAAAACCTTAAGTCACTACAATATTCTTTTCAATTTTATGCAATAGTTTGCAATTTTTCATGTTTCTTAACCTGAAAATTTAATGTTTAAATTTATTACAACAAATTAAATTGCAATAAATAAATATAGAACAATCAAATTGCAAGTGTCTGATCAAGTTATATATATTTAATATCATATTAAATACATATATATTAATGTATATTAATATTTATGTATGTAAATAAATATATGTAATAAATACATATATATTAATGTATGTATTTAATATGATATTAAATATATCTTGAGATCAAAATTTTGTATGTCTCTTTAGCACTCAGATAACTTTGTGATAAACAAGTTTACTATGGTCTGTAATAAAACTTCTACAAAATGCTTTTTAAATTTTCCTACATTTTGAAATTATTTGTTATATTTTGAGTACATCTGTAAAGTTTACTTTTTATATTAAGCAGTTTCAATCTGATTAAGTGCTTTAAGTACTATTTCAGCTATAAAATGTTTTTCATTCACATCGAAAGTTTTCTTTTTCTCATATTCTACTCTAAGCATCTAGGTAACTTGGATGATGCCATAAATGTGAAAACTCCAAAACATACCACTCTTGAGTTCAGGATGGCACAATTTTAGGTCTCTACAGTTCCGAGCAGGGTTTTTACGAGAACCATCAGGACTAATGATGCTTTCTATTTGTCCATTAACAGATTTGAGTGAAGTCATAATCTCTTCAGTGTTGATTTTGAAATCCATTGGTTCATCTCCATAATATGGAGAAAAACCACCAGCTTTTTCAGCTCCAACCCCAGCCAGGGCAGCAGCCCCACCACCACAGCAGGGACCAGGGGGACCAGGTAGTCCAGGAGGGCCCGGCTGTCCTGGGTGGCCTGGAGAGCCCTAGGGATGGATAAAATATACATCATTGAAGAGTGCTAGTTTGGTCTCCACTGAATGCATGCATTGCCAGTCCAGGTAAATGCTTTCAAACAATTCATATATTGTGTCATCATAATTATTTTATTAAAGGTTTATTTGCATGCTTATGTGATCACTTGGTAATCAGTTTATGAAGGTTAAAATTCATTACTCATAATTATGTTGTTCCACTATATAAGGACTGGTAGTGTTAGAACATAAATCTGCTCTATCATTCCTCCTTCTGTACAAATGATGTAAGTAGACAGCCCATGAGTCACAATTTAAAGTAGGCATTAACTTTGTGTCTTTTATCTGAGTGTGTTTCAACTGCCACACATGTAATTTGTGGCAATAATAGTTTTGATTCCATTCTATCCTGTCCAAAAGCATGGGATAGAAAGGTATTAAGAATGATGGTATTAATAGCAAAAATAGGAATCTTGGAAGGTGTTTGAGAAGTAAAATGCACCACGTAAGAGCAAATCATTACGATTCTCATTATTGTGAGATTTCTAGTGTGAGATTAATGCTGGCATGACTTATCTGCTTAATTGGGCAGATGCCAGTATTCTAAAGTGATAGTTACTGATCAGTTTATAGGAAAGATTTTCTTTCCTTGTTGTAGGATGGAAAAAATATCTTAATGTAATGGAGAATGTCTTAAAGCCATTGTTCATTTTCTAAATTAAGGGATTGCATTGCATTTAACTTACTCTCAGTTTAAAAATGCTATTCAGTGTTTCTGGAAAGTTGATTATGGCAAATTAAACACACACACACACACACACACACACACACACACACACATATACACACACACATATATATAGTCTTACCTCAGATCCTCTTTCACCTCTGTTACCTCGAGGCCCTGGTGGTCCAATGGGACCTGGGTGTCCACTAGTTCCATCTTTGCCAGGGGGTCCGTTGGGTCCAACAGGTCCCTAAAAATTATCATGGTATTACAAAGCTGGAATAACTTTCTGAAGTGCAAGCTGAACATGTGGACCTTCTAATATACTTACTCGGGGGCCTGCAGGTCCTGGACTGCCAACTGCACCCTGGTGACCAGAAGGACCCTGGAAGAAAAGGAAGGATAAATATGAGTGAATCTTAAAAATGTTTAGAAAACTATACATTCAAGATCAGATCATGAAATATGGGGATTATGATGAAATATCATTTTCTCCTTTAATTACTCAATTGTTTCATGTCATTTGTTATTTCAAATTAGCCCTCTGATCTATTTCTCATCTCTTTAGCATGTGCTTTTAGAGATAGAATTTATTTTACTATTAGTCTCCACAATTTGCCTGGCTCATCAGTTAAAATGCATTGTGAGGGACTTTCTAAAAAAAAAAAAGAATGCACTTACTGGGGAGCCTGGAGGGCCTGGATTACCGGGGAACCCGCGATGTCCTTTCATGCCACCAGGACCACGTTCACCTGCTTCACCTTTATCACCACGTGGGCCTTGGAGACCCTTTAGAAACACATTTCAAATTAAGTCATATACACACATGCATATTGGGAAAATAAAATAGAATTTATAACAAATATATTTTATGGCATTCTATTAGATAAAAATTGGCATCAAGGGACACTTGATATACAGAACAATAAAGATTGCTTGGTTTTTGTTTTAATTTTGGACTGATTTCATGGAATCTGAAAATTGATGTTTATTTCCTTGGCCCTGAGGAAGTTCTTGATCCTTAATTGCTTTTTATATCATCTAAGAAGAGTGTATTTGCAAATTTTGATATATTTTATTATCCATTTTTCCTTAACATCTCAGAAAATAGAATATTTCTTACATTGAAGAATGAGTTAAATAACAAAACAAAACAAAACAGAAACACAAGAAGATGAAACTTACAGGAGCACCTCGGGCACCAGCAGGTCCTGGAGGACCAGAGGGGCCAGCAGGTCCCTAAGATAAAAATAAAGAAATGAGCAAACACACATGGAATTATTTTTATTTATAGGCACAATTTTGTCTTCAAAAATTAATAATTTTATTCAGACAGAGTAATAGTTACATACTATTAGAAGTTAATATTGTTTTTTCCTTCAAAGTTCTTTCCTTGTTTATATCTTTACAAGGAGATCTAAACAGGAAAGCTGAGCAAGAGCTCTGTTAATTTAGCCTTGCATTTTCCCAGCAAGTAGATAGCTGATCTGATCAAACTATTTTGGATTTAAATAATCCATTCTTCATTGACTATTTCCAGAAACTTCTGATATATCTTTATTAGCACATTTGTGTAAGAGACCACTAGCATAAAAACTGTAAAACCAACTATAGCAGATATTTTGGTTGCCACATCTGACATCCTATCTTATGCCCACAATCTCTCTATCAAAGGAAAGACACAAGTAGAAAGATGGCACTTATTAGAACTCACACTTTCTCCTCTGTCACCACTCTTTCCAGCTGGACCAACAGGACCAGGTGGGCCTGGATGACCAGGAGCTCCAGGGGCACCAGGAGAGCCACTTTCACCACGATCACCCTGTGAATAAATTCACAGGTCCAAAATAAATATGGTAATCACCTGTTTTAATTCCACAAGCCTATTGTAATTGTGTTGGCTGTACCTTTCCACCAGGAGAACCATCGCGGCCAGGTAGACCATCTGATCCAGGATTTCCCTAATTGAAAAATGAGAAATAAGAGGAAGTTTTTAAAACCATACAAACACCATCTAAGTCATGCATTCTCAACAGGACAGCATAATGCTTAAGGGGGTGAAAATCTATTCTTTGGGTTGAAAAATCTTAGATATTACAGTGGAATATGACCCTTCAAAGAGTTACAGTACCTAAATAGGTATTTAGTTTCTCTATCGTACTAAAATTTCACAGGGTGGGAGGCAGGGGGTTAGGAAAAAAACATCTAAAAAAGATCTTTACAAGGGATCTAATAAATAAAAGTTTGAGAAATAGTGATCTTAGCTGCTAATGGAAATTTATAGTTTAATTAGCTTGATTTAGCTATATATGTAATGCACACATGACATGCATATATGAAAACACTACATTGTACCATGTAAGTGTACACAATCATTATTTTTAAAAGTTTAAAAAGTAACTAAAAACTAATCACAAATAACTGAACAACATTTTATAGGGAAAGAAGTAAATTGGGGCTCTCCCTATTCATTTGTTTTCTAATTTAGCTAGAGATAATATTTTATCCGTGATTATTAATCAGATAAATATTAATGAACGTGAGTCTTTCTCTTGTAAGTTACAACAGAAAGAATATCTGTTACGTACATGTGTTAGAGAAAGAAGAAATTTACTATGTGGCCATATTTATACTCTTAGACATTAAGGCTCCATTTAACTTTTAATTACATAAATTACCAAATTCTACCTGGCTAGTTAAATATTTCCTAAGAACCATTACTTACATCTCTTCCAGGTTCACCAGCTGTACCAGCCAGACCAGGAAGACCCTGGGGTCCAGGTGGCCCACGTTCTCCACTTACACCATTAGTTCCTGGTTTGCCACCTTCACCCTGTGTACAAAGGGACAAAAGACATTTTATTTAAGTAAGAAATCAATTAATATGGATGTTATTAGGTGTATTCATTTCTCAGGGAATAATATTATTTAATTTCTTTTCAATTTTTTTCTTAAAGAATTTTTCTACAAACAATTTTCCATGAAAAAAAAAAGTTCTTCTTCATGAAGAAAGTTTCTTCATTTTTAACTTGACCAGTGACTTTGGATACCAAAGGGATGAGTATTTACAGAATTACCTCATTTAGAATACTGTATATTCTAATATAAGATGTATAACTAGATGTAGGTATTATAAGAAAAAGATAATGATGCAACATCATGAAACTATAGGTTTGTGGTGACCATTAGAATTAGGTTTTATCAAACATTTGTCTCTGCCTGAAAAATATACACTCACTAGAAATGGCATATAAAGTGAATATACTTACATGCTAATTTTAATTTTATGACAAAATTATCCAACATTTTATTGAATGAAGTGCTTAAAGTGTCATAATGTGAGCCCTTATAATAATGAAATTTTATTTCCTTACTTATGGAATGAGTATTTTAGATGCTAAGCACTGTAGTGTTATAGTAAGACTAGGGAAAGAATGTCAGGTATGTACAATGACTTGAATGGTTGTGTAATTGGCATCAATTAAAAGCTTTAATAAATCTCATAAGCTAACATTGTTTTCCCCTGCAATATTGGCAGTCAACAAACTTAAAAGGCTTGTAAGTTTCCTGACAGAGGTGTTTGAGATGGCAACATTCTTTTTGTGATACTAATCTATGTTTATGTTCAAGATGGTCTATAATGTGCCTTTTTTTGTGTGTTCTGGAGCCACACTGTATGTTTTCAAAAATCTGAAAACATTAAAAAAGTTATCTTTTGGATAATTTGAACATACATCAGGAAAACGTTTCATATTTGATATGGTTAAGTGACCTCTGAAGGTATCAAAGGAAAACAAGTCTAGTGAAATGTGACTACACTCACCTTGGGACCTTGAGGGCCAGGGCTTCCCCTGGGACCTGGCATGCCTGGTGGTCCTGCAAGACCCCGTGCTCCAGTAATCCCTGCAATTCCAAGTGGGCCTGGAGCTCCCTAAAGGAACAGATAATGCAGATTTAGCTCATTTTTATGGAACTATGATTTCTTCTATGACATTTATGATGAAAAATGAAATATTATTGTCAATTAATAAAACAAGGCAACCACTCACTGGAGGGCCCTGGGAACCAGGTGATCCCTTCTCTCCTGGCGGGCCAGCATCACCTTTTGGTCCAGACATTCCAGGGCTTCCAGGAGCACCACTGTTACCTGCAGGACCTGGGGGTCCATCCTTGCCTGGAGAACCACTGGGGCCTGGAGGGCCTGGGTTACCCTAGAAAAAATTATTTGAAATTTGAATATTTGTAATAAAAAAGTGAATTTTTCTTCCCTTTTTAATCCTATTTCCAAATAATTTTACATGGAACTTAATTCAGAGATAACTAGAAATGCTTTCTCATCCTAGAGAAATATGATGCTTTTTCTCTGATATATGATGGAAAAAGACTTTGCAAACTACTTACATTACTACCTGGAGGACCAGGAAGACCACGGGCACCAGGGAAGCCAGCAGCACCCTGTGAAATGATAGTATATTTTCAAATTTCAAAAGTAGAGCAAGAACTATAAAAACAAATATAAACTGTCAGATGTGGTAGGATCTTCATTCTGCCTGAAGTCATTGATGGCTTGCCTTTTCCCTTAGAATTTACATATTACTCATAAATGAGTAACCATAATTTGTACACTCTCTTTATGGCTGCAGTGTCCTTAAAACAGTTTTCCACAAGTTGATGTCAATTAATGCTTTGGGAATCATAGTTAAGAACACATCAATACTTACAGGACCACCAGGACTGCCACGTTCGCCTTTGCCACCTTGGGGACCAGGAGGACCCTAAATAAAATAGGAGAAAGGAAGACCATAAGAGTAGCACCAAAATCAAAATTTTGGAGAAGGTCAAAATAACTTGAAGGGGGTCATATCTAGACTGCTGAGGTTAAGATTCAACCCTAGGCTGTATTCCTATGAAGATTATATCAAGGGTAAACTATCTCTATATGAAATATTAAATTATTAATAAACCTAAATGTTTTTCATGAGAGAGAGATTGAGAAGCTTACAGCAGCACCAGTATTTCCAGGGGGTCCTGCAACTCCAGGAGCGCCTCCTTCCCCTTTCTCACCAGGAGCCCCTCTTTCTCCTTTAGCGCCAGGTTCGCCATTCTGTCCCTACAAGCAGAAAAAACAACCACTTGTCATTTGAGATCCTTTATGATACACTGGACTTGTTATTATTTCTCTTCAGAATATAGAATTCTTCAAATGGAAGGGTGTTGGAATAAAATAGGAAAAAAAGGCTGAGTACATGGCAAAAACAAGTCAATCAAAATAATGCCATAATAAAAGAGCATTATCAAGAAAGTATAAGATATACATTATATATATCTCCCTTTAGGAAGAAAACCTTTTTTAAGGAATAAGTATTTGAAAATAAGTACCAGTAAATTTATTGGAGAAAGACTGGACATAGAGCAAATTTTAATTAGCATCATGTTCTAGTGGAAGATTTGTTAAAAGTTTCAGAAGGCTTTAAATTCCATGATGCTGCTTTAGCCTCATTACCTAAGCAGAAAGGCAAGACAAGTGTTTATATGTCCAGCTTTTCAAGAGCAAAAATAGGGGTGAAGTTAAAAAAAAAAAAAAAAAGATAGTACAATAACCCCACAGGGAATGAAGGGCTGAAGCAAGATTAGGACCCAAACTTGATTTATAGTTCTGCTATTTTTCAACAAGATGGTGAATCTGGACTGTGGACATGTATGTGTAAATAAATATTCATGCTTACGGGAGCACCAGGGAAGCCAGCAGGTCCTGGAGAACCCGGTTCACCTCTCTCACCCTGAAGAGAAAATCATCGATATTAGTCACAATGAAGACATCTTCCCATAGTGGGCACACATCATCACTTACTCATTCTTATCTTTTCTTTAAGCAGGAAATGTGCAAAGGCAATTACCATAGTTTAACTTCTGAAGACTTCCATTTCTCAACAAAATTTGCAATGGACAATATCATTACCATGATTCTTTATAACTCCTCCTATGCTATTATTGGCAAGAATAGTTAACACAATTATGTAACTTCTAAAAAGGTAGGTATTTAAAATATGATAAAAGAGTTAATTTAAAAAATAAATGATTAAAAAAAACAATTACTCTTATCATCATGAGTCTTAACACTGATATTAGGAAACTTTAGACTCATAAAGAGCCTGTAGGCAAAAATCCTATAGGTTTAAGAAATACTCAGTTACAAATGTATATTACCTGGGTGATTTGTATATTTTCCTCAATTAGGAAAGAAGGAATGATTTAAAACTGTTTTTTGTGAATTTTATATTTAAGAAATGTATCCTTCTTTGCATGCCATATGATTCCTAAAGATAATATCTTCATAAACCGTTTGACACATTTTCATCACACTGGTTGACATAGCCTTCCTGGTGTTTTTTTAGTTATTGTGCTAAGACATAACAGTTTATGAAGCTAGTGTATGATGCCCCATGATCATATCAATGTACACAGCTATGATT
>CAUYPK010008049.1:0-24462 GCA_963574355.1 Loris lydekkerianus | reverse complement strand
GCAGCTCAACTGAGCGCCAAGTCCAAGAACACCAAAAAAGTTCACAGTTAAGGCCTTTCCGGTTTGCAGTCTCACTGCTGCTTGTACTCACGGTTGCCAGCGTGATTAGGTTGATCGAACACACGCAGCCACTTGCCAGTTTTCCACAGTTTTTGTCTTCCTCCTGGGGTCCAGAAGTCCCTTGCTGGCTCTCTGTACCCTCAAAGGGATGATCGTAGGCAGGTCCCACCGGCCAGAGATGTCTGGAGTCTTGTGTCCCCAGATTCGCCAAGCCCAGTTACAGGGAAGCTGTTACTCAGCCGCCATCTTTAATCCACCTGGAAGGCCTAATCCAGTTGTTTTCTTAAAAATCTAACACTGTACCAAAAACTTTGTTTTATATCAACTCATATAGCTTTTTGGTATATATATTATCTGTAATTAAATAAAAAGTTGTTTAAAATATTACTGCTTTCCAACTGTGCCACGTATATCTGGGTGAGACCAGACTTTTTTCATATGCTCAATCAAAATGACATATTTCAACCAATTAAATGAAGAAAAATACAGAATATATTTTTCTATTAAGTCAGACATTAGATTTGCAAAACATGTACAGCATTGGCCCTCTTCTCACCAACTTTCTTTTTGTTTTAAAAAATTATTTTTCATATAAATATGTAATTATACCACATATAACTTGTCTTCATATAAAATGTTTTTTGTACTATTATTTTGAAATTAATAAGTACATATTAAAATTTTAATTCCTACAATGGTAAGTAATGGTAGGTAAAACCCATACAAATAAAAGCTTTCCTAGGATCTTCTATAATTTTTAAAATCATAAGGGAACCTGATACTAAAGGTTTTGAGATTTGTTGACATACAGTACGAGGTTTGCTTTAAAGTGACTAAACAACAGCTTGGTGTTGTGCTGGCCGGACAGCCTCTTTAGGATTTTGCAGGGTTGTGGGCTGTATTGCATTGCTATCTACAGCTTGTGCTAACCTGCTGTTTCTGACCCGTTTCCCTTCTGACCCGTTTCCCTCAGAAAGATACTTTGGAATAATAGTAATGTATACAAGTAGAATAATTAAACCCTAGAAGATGCTTTGAGTAATTTGATCCAAAGAGTTAAGTCATTATTTACACCAATGCACTTTTTTAACATTTTGCCACATAAATGTAGATAAAATTTATCACTTGATAACAAAAAAAATGACCACAGGAATTTTTTAATATTATTAACACAAATTCTGTAAATTGATATTGATTTGTGAGTATTTTTTTTTCTCCTGTGTACTATCAATGGCTTAAAAAGATGTTTTGAGTCCTACAGATGAATCTGCAGCAAAAAGTTTCTGTCATCTTCATTAATATTACTTTTAGCATCTCAAATAATCAGCAAAATTTTATTTACTTCCGTTCTTTTGCCTCTAATGGAAAAGCAAAGAAAGTAAAAATGTTTTGTGTTTGCAAAGATAAATGACCTCTTTACCCAGAGGAGATCCAAAACTCATAGACAACAGGACAGACAGAGTGCCCCCTCCACAACCCCTGAGTGACACTGGTCATCCTTTGAAAAGCCCTCGGTCCACTGGCGAGGGGCCTTATGTGTCCGGTTCAAGGTGAGGGCTAAGAAATCACACCCACTGGTTCTTGTGATATAAAGTGAGATAGAAGGCACACCAAAGGTCATTTTATAGGACACAAGAACCAGAAAGCGACCTTGTTATATAAAAATCAAACAAGCTGTTTAATTTATTTTGTTTTTAAATGATCTTTTTTTAAAACCAAATATCAAGGAGAAAAGTCAGTGGCTTCAACATAAGGGTATATGGCACACCTCCTTGGTAAAGGGCTCACCTACAACTTGGACATCAGCTAAAAAATTCAAACAACGTAACCTAATTGTACCCTCAGATTAATCTGACGTTAAAAAAATAAGGCAAAAAGAAAAAGTTTCAAGTGTAAAAGAGATCTGTTACACTTGGGCAGAACTGATGAAAACAAATGGTTCTTCTGTTGGCTCCCTCTGGTAATAGAATTGCAGAGCATAGAAGACCTTGGAGTTAATCCATCACACATGTTTTGGTATTGGAAACTGAGTTAAGAAAGGGTAATTGGCCACAGGTCAGGTGCCCTCCTTTACTCTGGTGTACTCCACCCTTCTGTGCTCCTCCATGGGACAGCAAAGTGGGTTGTAGTGAACAGAGTTGGGACGGTCAGTTGTGAGGTTGAGTTGCTTATCTGCACTCCTACCCATACCAGTTTAAAGTGCAACAAAGAACAACATAGAAAGAAATGTCCTGAAAAAAAAAAATTGATCTATTCAATGAACAATCCAATTAAGCTGAGTATATGATGATATATAAATATCATCCAAATAAAATCTTGCTGAAAGTTCTCTACTTCTCAACTGGTGGGGATGTTTTCCTAGAGTCACCTCCTCAGCCCTACATGAACATAGTTTGGAGTAAGGTGGGACGATGTGGTTCCAATTAGTTATGCAGGTGTTTGACTTTGGAATTGGTGAGGCTCTCTAGAAAAACAAACTCTTTGCATGGTACCACAGGGAATATGCTCTCTATCACATTTCTCAGTTAAGTAGGAAATGAAAACACTAATGTTTGTGTTCATGCAATGCTGACACTGAAACTTCATAAACACAAATGAGGAAATTAAAATATTCTTTTCTTAGAACAGTAAGATAGTGGAAAATACATTATATTGTGATTTTACTCATGTGGAGCTAATACCCATTTTTCAATTTATGCATTTCTTCTTAAGTGTTAAAAAAGATATTAAAACTAGAAAGCCAAAGCCCAGATGTTATAGATGAGAATAAATGCATGGGAATAGGAATGAAAACGTCTCAGTTATAGTTCAAATTACCATTTGTTTCTCCTACATTAATTCAGATTCCAATTGCTTTACAGTAAATGTTACCCTTCTTTTTGTAAAAGTAGTGTTTTAGGATTCCAAAAAATATTAATACGAAATGAAAAATATTTGGAGAGCAAATCTTCACTTTGGCACAATGAATGCTTGAAAGGTATTTTATCTAACCTTGCACTATTCTTGAAAGGTTTTCCCATCTTGTTAAAAATCACCAAAAGTTCATGAAAAAGTGTCTCTACCCAATATTATGTTAGTTCTTTGCACACATAGATTTTTTTATTAGTCTAGGTACCCTTCAATAGTCCAAATGTGCTTTATTTGACTATGACTTGGCTATTGTATTTCATTGTGTTCATTCATGACAAGTCTTTGTGGAAGCTTACCCCGTGGAAGGCATTATGCTTGGAATGGGATTATAATGTATCCTGGTGAACAACCATGAGAGTGCAGGTATCCTTTTGATATGTTGATTTCTTTTCCATTAGAAAGACACCCAATGGCTGGATTCTATGGTAGCTTTTTTTGTAAGTTTTTGAGAAATGTCCATACTGTTTCCTATAGTGGTTGTATTATTTTATATCCCATCAACAGTATATAAGAGTTTTCTTTTCTTCACACCTCAGCAGCATCTATTATTTTTGGTCTTTTTAATCATAGACATTCTAACTGGGGTAAAATGGTATATCACCGTGGTTTTGATTTGCAAAGCATTTTCCTGATGATTAATGATGTTGAAAAATTTTTTTCAAAGTAAAACTTAGGATTATTTATTTCTAGATTTATGAAATATGATGCTGGTATTTTGATAGGAATTGCATTGAATCTATATATCACTTTGGGTAGTATGGATATTTTAACAATGTTGATTCTATCAATCCATAAGTAGGGAATGTTTTTCCATTTGTTTATGTCATCTGTGATTTCTTTCTTTACCGTTTTGTTATTCTCCTTGTAGAGGGTTTTAGCCTCCTTTGTTAAGTATATTCCTAGGTGTTTTATTTTCTTTGTAGTTATTGTGAATGGTACTGAGTCCTGGATTTGACTCTCCACTTGACCATTCATAGAATATAGAAATGCTATTGATTTTGTAACCTCAGACTTTGGTGAATTTATCAATTCCAAGAGTCTTTTGGGGGAGTCTTTGAGGTTTTCTAGATAGAATATCATATTATCAGCAAACAGGGAAAGTTTGACCCCTTCTTTCCTGATGTGGATACCCTTTATTTTTTTCTCTTGCCTTATTGCTCTAGATAGGACTTCCATGATGAATTGACGTGGTGACAGCAGGCACCCTTATCTTGTCCCCTTATCTTAGGGGAATTCTTTTAATTTTTCCTCATTTAGCACAATATTGGCTGTGAGTTTATCCTGTAGTACTTCTATCATTTTGAGGTATGTTTCTTCTATGCCTGGTTTGTTGAGGGTTTTTTCTTCCTAAAAGGGTGCTGGATTTTATTGACTGCTTTTCCTGCATCTGTTGAGATGATTCCGTGGTCTTTGATTATGTGACCTCTGTTTTTGTTTCTGTTTATGTGATGCAGCACATTTATTGATATGTGTATGTTAAACCACACTTGCACCCCAGCCATAAAGCCCATTTGATCATCTTTGTAGGTCTTCTAGAATGTAGCTGTGAATTTATATGTTTGGAGATTTTTTATTATTGCTTCAAGCTCACTGCTCATAATTGGTGTGTTGGAGGTTTCTAGTTCTTCCTGATGTTTCTGAGAATTTACCCATTTCTTCTAGTTTTTAATTTGCTTAAGTAAAGGTTTGTATTTATAGATTAGTTGCTGCTCTCATTTCATTTTGCAGTTTGTAGAATTTTCTTCTTTATTTTGACTTTGGCCAGGTTGCTGATTATGTGTCTTGGAGATGTCCTTTGTGCCGTGAATGTTCCCAGAATTTGATGACCATCTGAATCTCCGGAGATTCTAAGGGAGTTCTCCTCAATAATTTTCTTGAAAAGTTATCTTATGCTTTTTCTTTTCTCTCTCTGGGATACCTATGATTCTTACATTGACTCATTTCACCTTGTTTCAGATTTCTCAGATTTTTTTATTATTTATTCTTTTTTCTTTGTCTCTAATTGGGTTAGTTTGAAGCTCTGAAATTCTTTCTTCTCTTTGGTCTAGTCTGCTGTTGAAACTTTCTGCTGTATTTTAAAATTACCTAAATGACACTTTCATTTATTTAAATTTAATTATATCTTTTCTTATGGTGTTTGTCTCTTTAGTTTTTCATTAATGTCTTGAAATAATTATTTCTTTCCTTGTTTTAGTTTTCAACTTACTCTTCCATTTCATTCATCTTGTTTGCCATCCATATTCTGCATTCCATTTCTGACTTTTTAACAACTTACTTTTTCTTTATTTTCTTTTTCTTTCTTTACTTCTTTTTTTGTTTGTTTGTTTGTTTGTTTGTTTTAGACAGTGCCTTACTCTGTTGCTCTTGGTACAGTGCCATGGTGTCATAGCTCTCAGCAACCTCAAACTCCTGGGCTTAAGTGGACCTTCTTAACTCAGTATCCCAAGTAGTTGGGACTACATGCACTATCCACAATGTCCGGCTATTTTTTCTATTTTTGGTAGAGTCAGGGTCTGACTCTTTCTCAGGCTGGTCTCAAACTTGTGAGCTCAAGCCATCCACCTGCCTCAACTTTGTAGAGTGCTAGAATTATAGGTGTGAGTCACTGCCCCCAGGCAACCGGGCAACAATTTACTTATGGTTGGGGATTTATTATAATCCTCTAGGTGTGTCAAATTAGCTTGCTTTCCATGTTGGTAGAGTTATTTTGCTAATATCTCTTTTCAGTGCTGGATTATTTATGGAGTGTGTAACAAAGACCAGTTTCTGGCTTTTACTTGCTGAAATCATGTCAAATATTTATAATTAGAGCCATATCTTAATGAACTATTGGCAGTGGCCCTAAGAATTATGGCCTTCTCAATCACTATAATCTCTCCTTATTACCAAATATATTTCCAAGGGAGATATACATAGAGATAAAAGGAAAAATGTCCTATCAATATCAAAAGGGAACTTCTCATTGTAACTCCAGCCACTTGAGTTGGAATACAGGGATAACCTAGAGGCCCGGGGTGGAGTTCTGCAGCTCTATTAGACAAAATTATGAGCCAACATGGAATTGTAAGACCTAGAGTAGGCAAGATTAGTATAGGACACATATCTGAATTTCCTATATGGAAAAAGACGTTTCTGGAAGCAAAGGATAAAGCAGAGACAAGTGGGATAAATGAGAGGACATAATCTCAGGATTATATTTTAGACCTTTTATCTCCTTTGAGGCTTGGGTACAAGATAGGAAGAATTCCAGAAGGCCATATCATGTGCTCTATCTTTAATGCACTCTATCCTCTCTTGCCTGCGGTATGACCAGGTAAGGGTGTTGGAATCTGCCAAGTTTTATCATCACCTGTCCTGGTGAGAAGTGGAATAGAAAGATATGTTAAACAAGGACTTAGAAGTTCTCCTTTACCCTATCCTTGAGATTGCTGGGTTAGGTTACAGGCGCTTAATATAGATTTCAGGTTATTGATTTTCTTATGGAACTCACTAATATGTCAAAGACGATAAAGATTGATGAAATCATTTCAGATAAGATAATAATTTTGATCAATGTGAAATAGGAATATAGTTTAGGCCCTGTTCTTGTTAACTAGCACTTAATGAATGACTTGAGTTTTTTTTTTTCAGAATTGGTTGGATGCACTCTTTCCTGTTACTGTATAAAAGGATGATTATTATTCTTTCCTGCTTGGTATATTATATTGTCAGTTGCTAGGAATCACCTCAAAAGATAATTGATTGTTATTTAATAGTTGTCAAAAATTATCCCTTGTGCTCACCTATCCTAATCCAAAAGCATCATTTTTGGCAATTATTTTTCACCACTCGATTAAGTCATAAGTAACACTTTTACAGAACCCGTGGAATCATTCATTTCCTGGCAGTCCCTTTTATAACTAAATGCTTTTGAAGGATTCACCAAGAAGCTACTTTGTATAAAATTAGATCTTATATGGGTTTTATTGAAAATTTATTAAGGCAATAGTAGAATATTATTAATGGCCACATTGAAATTTTTTCATAATAAAATTACTTTGGTAAGCTTTGTGGTATGGAACACTGAGCCTCATTTCATCTGTATGCTAGAACAGACTGAAACATTTTTCAAAGAACTAACTTAGTCCTATCTGCAGATGCCTATGTGCCACAACTCTATATGAGGTTGGGCAACCACATTTTCATAAGAGGATGCCAACAATATCTAATTTGCCATGTGTCAAAAGTTTGAAACTTTTGATTCTTTTCTCAAACGATAACACAATATTTGTACCCAGTGTCTTATCAGAGAATATAAATTCAAAATTTGTCGTTTTTTCCTTAAAAACCTAGTTATATACCTGTATTTATATATCTCTTTTAACTTTATATAACTTTTGACATTGGAATTGTATTCTTAAATTCAGTCAGACCGTTAGAAACCAGATTTCTTGGACTACATTATTGTCCTTTTTATGAACATCCACAAAAAAGCATATCTCCATGATTTCAAGCGATGCTTTTCCTGAGAATTAATTTCTTTTTATCATATAGGTACTAAAAGTGTATTTCACATTTTGCTTCGGCCTAGGAAGCATATTTATTACTCAACTTTAACAACTGAATAAGACTTGTGCTCTATTTTTCCATTGTAATGTTTCTAATTTTTCATTTTTTCAATTTAATAATCTTACATGCATCAATAACAATGCCTAAAAGTACCAAAGAAAAAGCCATTTTTGGAAGGAAGCGAGCACTCCAGGAGCATTGGCTTCAGCTGGAAGCCTGTATCAGGTATTAAAAAATATTAGCAATGACACAAGAAAACTGTTCACAATTCTCTTATATATGACACAGATTTCACAGGAGAAATGCCCTCTGAATGAAAGCAGAAACCCCCAAATAGTTGATACTTCAATAACTTACTGCCTTGCAAAATATCAATATTGTTCTTTTGACTAAAACATTTTGGAAAATTAGTGGAGGAATTCGATGACATTTAATAATTATTCAGTTAACAATTTCTTTCAAAAACACCATAGTTCCTCCTTCACCTTTTCTCTTCCTTGGGGGCAGAGCACAAATCGACAATGTACATTTAGGTCTTTCTCACTCTCCTCCTTGCATATGTGGACACACACAGATTTCCCTCTCTAGAAGTTAAACTTATTTAAAATTGTGGAATTCTAGAGCATTGTTCTTTTTATATGCTTCTTTTTAGAACCATATTCTCCCTACTTTCCTATTTTTTCCTTGACACCTGTTCCTAATTATGGATCAGTAGCCTTGAGGGCTACTCACTGATGATTGTGCATAGTGATTATAAACATACTCTCTGACCTAAAGAACATTATGGCTGCTTGACCATGTTTCCATGTCTTTGAACTAGTGTAGTCTGAAAGTGATAAAAGTAATGTCTCAATATAATCCTGATTTTCACATTGTATAGTATTGGAACCTCTAGTTGTGGTAAAGCAGTACAGATGAAAAAGAAAGGAATTTAATCTGGATTTTAGGAACTTTTATTGAATGTATGATGCATTCTCACACCAAACCTAACCAGGGGAATGGAACGCTTTACAAAAGCATTATACATAAGCCCTTGGAGATGACTAATGGTTTTTCCAAATGATTCTCAATTTTGTACAATCCTTACTTTCATCCTAACGATTTATAACAATTTATACCACAAAGTGAACTACCAGTGCTGTTCATTAATTCAACAAATGTTTATTAGCGTCTATTATAGGCAAGGTACCATGCAGAATTCTAAATATATATTAAGGGAGAAAGGAGGGGGTATTTCTGGGGTTCTTATCTTAGTTTTGAAATTATAAGACTTACAATATTACAAAATGATCACCATTCCAGCTTCACATCTTCCACCAATATATTTTAATTCTGAATTTATCAAAACTCCCAAATTATAAAGGTTATTATAGAACAGATAGACTAGACTTATACTCTTTCACCTCTATTTTATTTATCACTGGAATGGTTGCAAGTTATTAACAATTAGAGAATGACCCTAGCCTGCTATAGATTAGGAAATATATAGGGTATGGGAAAGTTATGCCACATCATGGAAGCTTTCCAGTGAGAAAATACAGAGGGGTGATTCATAGCAGTTCCAGATTCATATATATGTAAATATACATAATAACACACATATTTCACAGACATATATTACACATATAATGCAGCAATGTATTACATATATATATCATACACACACACACACACACACACACACACACATATATATATATATATATATATATATATATATATAGAGAGAGAGAGAGAGAGAGAGAGAGAGTGTGTGTGTGTGTGTGTGTGAGATTTCCCACTTGGTTCACTTTAGTACATAATAATATTTTTCCGTGTTGGTACATGCAACTTTACTTAGGCCCTTTGCATGGCTGTTTTAATGACTCTTCCAGCTTATGGGTGTCATCTATTTAAATATTTTTCTATTATCATTTGAATTATTTCTAATTTTTCTTTTGCAAACAGTGCTGCAATGAACATATTATATAACCTCTTAGTGAACATGTGAAGAAACATTTCTAGGACCTGTAGATTGAATCAGAACATTAATGACCCATCTACATATACACTATTTCATATATATGAATTTCTTCATATATTTCACTGACTGGACTCTAAAATTACAGCAAACTATTTTTCAGAGATTGGTATTTACTATGCCACAGATTCAAAACAGGTACTTTGAAGAATTCCAAGGAAAACATTGTCTCTTCACAGAAGAGAGATTTATTTTCATTTTATTTTCTTTGTATTCCTTTAAAATATTAACATTTCACCTTATATGGATTGATGAGTTCTCAAAATGTTAGAGAATATGTTTATTAAATTATCTTCATTTTTCATTAAGGACTATGATTAAAAATACCCAAACAGAAAATGTCTAAGAAAATCATCAGTGGTACCAACAAGGAGATGGCAGATCCAGTAAAAATTTCGTTATAAAATAATATTTCTTATTGCAATTCTTCTAAAATGTCTCCACGACAAAGTATGATATCTAAAGAGCATTAATGTATCCAATTTTCACAAATAAGCTACAAATGGGTACATTTTTCCTAAATGGTGTTTTTAGTGAAATGTTTCTTACAAAGCAAATATGATTCTAGAAGAGCTTAGTGGCTCAAAATTAATTACAGTTGAAATAAAGCTGTTGAAAAAAATGAATTTAGAAATCCCAAGGACAGCTGGCAAATTTTATGGCCCATTATACGCTATTGGCAGTGGTCATGGCTTTACAAGCTGCATAAACTCTATTGAAGAGTTTATGCTCTCTTAGAAAACAACACAGAAAATGTTTCTGAGGAATTGCTGCCTACAGTCAGCTTGCCTTCTGGCTAAGCAATGACAGAGACAGACGTACCACAGATGTGTAATGGTTGCCTGTGGAGTCTAGCACTGGTTTAGCCATGAGCACTTAGGGTAGATCGGGGAAACTGACCTACCCATTGTCTCACTTTAACTTTATGAAACATACAGTTTTCTAGCATTGCTCACTTTACTTCTGAGCCAAACTTTGCCTGCAATGGAAGATACTCTATCCCACAAGACTAGAAGAACTTATTCTATGTTGCATGTGCTTTGATGTATATTTCAAAGATTTCAGGTATAAAGACACGCTGTGTTTGCTCAGGTGCAAGGCAAAACCTCTGTTGGGCATTGCCTTGTAGATGAATTTGTCTATTTCCCTTCACAATGAAATAGCATTTCATGAAATTTAATTCCTGATTAATTCCAAAAGGCTTGCTTCCTCAGGTTATGGACTAAATATAATATTCTACCTTTGGAATAATCTTTGGTGCCCTACCAACTGCAAAATGTCAATTAAATTAACTGGATTCTCTGTCCAATGCAAAGCAGGAAATGAGAAGTTATGATTTGAGCCTGCAGTGTATGTGAAATCAAAGCTGCCTCCAAAGGGGTATATGAGCTGGGCTATGTCTTCACTTCATGAAAGAACTAAAATCCTCAGGAAATAATTAGAGTCCTCAGTCTCTCTAACACTACTTCTTTAACCTCTAATACTACTAATTTGCTATGGCCTTTTCCTTTTTATTCTTAGCACACAATGTCAACTTGGATATGTTTAGTGTGCAGTTATAAGCTATAGTTTAGAAATGTTTTTCTAGAAAGTTTAGAATGGTTAATATTGTAATGTTAACAACTGCTATCTCTTTAGGCTAGAATTCTGAGGAATTTTTATATCTAACTCATAAAGAAAATGACCCTTCTCTGTGTTACAAAGCTTCTTCCCAATAGTTGAAGGTTGGTTTCTGCCAATAGCTACTTATATAGACTTTGCATCTCTGCAACATTAAGCTATGCTTTCTCTGGACACAGAGACTTCTGTTTCTTCTCTTTAAAATACTGTACTCATAAACCTCTGAATATACATATAAGGGGTAGGTAGATATCTGTAGATGTGTAACATTTGTAATCTGAGATGGTAGGATCTGTGTCACTTTAAAAGGGTGATGATTTTGTTGGTACACTCAAGATTCTTTTAAAGGTGAAACCCCTTAGAAAAATAGTTAAAGTTCTATAAATGAAACAATTTCTGAAATTCCAATAGTAGATGATGGAGAAAGCCATAATATATACATATACTCAAGGACACATACTTTGCAGAAGGAAAACAGATATTTTGCACAAAAAAAATCACGTAATAAATGACCCAAAATGAAATTATATCTATGAAATATTGCATTTCTTTTGAGAGATAGCATAGCCCATAAAACCAGTGGCAATTGCCTATTAGTAGAATTGCTGTATAATTTGCCACCAAAGGTATTGTAAAAAATGAAAAGAATCTGATATTCTTAATGTTCTATATCAATTCTGAAATGCATTTATTCTGAAAATAGTAAATTCCAAAGGTAATAGCTGTATTCTTATTCCTTAGGTTAATGTAATATTCTCATACATATTTCTTATTGGAGAAAACTACATTTCATTTCATCCATAATTGTCTTCTTCCTTGTTTTTGCCTAATAATTCCTGAATTCACATTTCTTTCTTATTGGAAACCAATGTTTCTTGATTTTAGCACTAGTGACATTTAAGGTGGATATTCTCTGTTGTCAGTCCTGTCATATGCAACGTAGGGTCTTTAGCAACATCCTGGTCTCTAGCCACAAGATGCCAGTAGCATTCTCCCTGTAGCTGTGGCAACAAAAAACATCTCCAAATGTTGCCAAATGTTTTATGGAGGGAGTCTGGTTGAAAATCACTGCAGGAAAGCTATAGCACCATTTCCGATTCTAACTTTTTTGTGTTCCATCCTTAATTCTGTTCATTTGCCAACAATCAATTATTCACTCATGTAAAAAAATGTAAAATATATGCTGGGTCTGCTTTTCTCAGGTCTCAGAAACTTTGTTTTCTTTTCTTTCTTTTTTTTTTTTCTTAGTAATTGTGTTAAGACATTTATATTCTACATTTACTAAGTTTCACATGTACCCTTGTAAGATGCACCACAAGTTTGTTTTCTATAAGGTTTGAGCATCTAAGTTTACAAAGCATTTTACTCTTGGTCCAGAGTTTCTCAAATGCTTTACAATATAATATCATTAAGAAAACATTGCAAGAATGAGTGAGAGGTGTGGAATTGCTTTTGATGATGCGTTAAAAAGGACTGCTATTATTATTATTACTGGAAACCCTTAGTAATTAGTTAGGACTCTCATGCACATATAAAATAAACTCATGTCAAATATTTTATTCTCCGTATTAATTAATGAGGGGGTCAATAACATGTTAAACTGATCCAAAAAGAATTTGAGTAGCTAAATTTCATAGGTAATTTAATAAAGAGATGTTAGACACAGACCTGGTTAATGTTTAATCAGGGCAATGAATAATAACCTTTAAGGATTTATTTTTGCCAAACAAAAGTTATTTTAGTCTCTTCAAAATAAAAATCTATGTTAACACAAAATTTTACTAAATCTTGGACTATTAATTAATATTCTTCACAGTGTTTAAGCGTCTCCTGTTCATAGACCTACCACCTCTTTTAAGGTAAAATCCTTCACTTCCAGAACATCTCTCTCTTTCTAATGTTTAACCTCTACTTCATTTCTCTTTTTCTTCTTTTCTCAAGGAGGAACAGGTTTTTTTTTTGTTTTTCTTTTAACTATGACTATTAATCTCTGAAAAACTCACTGAGTAAATCCTAGCAGTGGGTGAATTGGGTGGGAGGCTGAAGTGGGTGAATTGCTTAAGCTCAGGAGTTCAAGATCAGCCTGCGCAAGAGCAAGACCCCATCTCCACTAAAAACAGAAAAAAAAAAAAAAAAAAACTAGCTGGGTGTTGTTGTGGGTACCTGTAGTCCTAGCTATTTGGGAGGCTAAGGCAAGTGGATCTCTTGAGTCCAGGAGTTTGAGGTTACTGTGAGCTATGATGCCATATCACTCTAGCTGGGAGCAGCAGAGTGAGACTCTGTCTCAAAACAGAAACAAAAATAAAACAAAACAACAATTCATTGAGTAAATAGTCTATAATTCCAGCAACCATTTGTTAACACCCTAAATTTAGGCATCCAATATCTATGAGTTACAGTTTTTTGTGAAGCAATAGATAAGTCAAAAATTTGTGTGTCTTTTTTAAATATGAGTTCTGTTGTGGAACCAATGCAGTGCAGACAGCTTGAAATATTGGAAATGTTGGAAGCTTATGTGGCTAATGAACACACAGTAAGGCAGTGGTTTGAGAGATTGCATTCTGGTAATTGTAATCTTGAAAATGAGTCACATGGGTGACCTCAGACCAAGGTGGATGATGATGAGCTGAAAGCTGTACTGGAACCAAATTCATTTCAACCTACATGTGAATTAGCATCAAGGTTTGATGTTACTATTCCAGCAATATTAGACCATTTGAAATAAATTGGCAAAGTAAAGAAGCTTGATAGATAGGTTCTATGTGAGTTAAATGTCAAAAGATAAATCATCACAAAGTTTGTCTTCCCTTGCTGTCCTGACATTAAGGTAAACCATTTCTACACCATGTTGTTACACACGATGAAAAATGGGTTCTTTTTGATAATTCCAAGAAGTTGGCATGATGGTTTTTAAGGAAAATTGAGTCCTGATCTTTAGCATAAGACATGCTTCCTGCTTGAGAGACCTAGAGAATCACGAGAATGGCATGTGAGTTGTGTACGTGCAGGATATCAGAAAACTGGTCTCCAAGAGAGAATGTACATGTGAGCCATGGCAACACCAGGCCTACTGGTCATGGGAAAGATTCTCTAGATATCAAAGGTCTCTTGATGCTGGAGGCAGAGGTCTTGCTTAAGGTCTGAGATTCTGCAAAAACAAGTTGGAGATATTCTGTCTGACACTTTCCATGTGCTCCCTTTTTAGTGCTGATGTCTGATAAGTAACTTTTAACTACTTTTTCCTGCTTTATGATAATAAATATGGACCCGAGGTTAGCTCAGGAGGGCTCCCTGCAGAGTTCCTCAGTCCCCTGACAGGAACTTTGTGTCAAGCTTCTTCATTCCTAGCACCAAAACCTCATCATCTGGTGACCTCCAAACCCCTTCAATGGTTGGAAAAAGACGAACTGCTGAAACACAGTCCAAAACAGAATATTTATCAAGCAAAGATAATTGTGTCTATTTGGTGGTTCAGTTCTGGTATTATCCACTACAGCCCCGTGGAACCTGGTCAGTCTATTACAACAAAGTCTACTGCAATCAATTGGATGAAATGATGAGGATGGTTGTGATTGAGCAGCCAAGACTGGTTAATAGAGACAGGCCAATCCTCTTGCAAGAGAATGCTATCAGACAAACAACACTGTTCAAACTACAGATGCTGGACTGGGAAACTCTGTCTTTCACTGTATCCACCAGATTTCTTCTAGGGTTTGCACTACTTCTTGCAAGGAAAAATATGCAGTCCTCAGTGAGCTAAAGAATTATGATTTCAGTGCCATTCACTCTCCAGGCTTCTTGGCTTCTGGCATACAGAAGCTACCTACCATTAAGATGGCAAAACTGTGTCAACAGTTTAGCTACAGACTTTGATTAATTGTACTGCTTCTTGGTTGAGATATAATAAACCTAACTTTTGCTTCAAAATCAGACATTTCGTATTTAACAATCTAATAGCAAATGAGGGGTAATAAAAAACAACACTGCTAACATTCTGTTTTGTGCAAATTAACATGTATTTTGTTTTTACTAGACATAAGGAATTTATACAAAATAATTACATACTATTTTCAGTGACCTAAGGTAAAATTTGGTGAGTTAATTAGCTTATTGGACCATAAGCTATGGAAAATACCATACAAAGTATTATTAACACAGTTCCTAAAACACGGACGTTTAATAGAGATAACATATTAACAATAATAAGTGCATTTTAATAGAGAGGTTTAATTAAAAAAGTGCTAACTCTGTAAAACTTAGAATTATTCCCAAAGTTAAAGTATGAAATAATTAATGAAGGTATAGCAACCATAGCATTTTGTTTTAATCCTATATTTTAAAAAAAATTTTTTTTAAATTAAGGAATAGAGGAAAGACAAAAGGAAAGAAGTAATTTTTATCAATTAGACAGTGGATTAAATCAAATCAAATAGAAATAGTTATGTGGTCTTCATAAAACAGTGTATGTTATGACCCAGATTAAAAAACCCACCCATGTTAGATAAGTCTGTCTTAAACTGCCTTTGCATTTTAAAGAATGACCTTGTTTTACATTTACTCATAAAAGACAGTAAACCTCTCCTTACATGTGACTTTTGTTTTCTTTCTCTTCACTCCCCATTTCCCTCTACCTAGGAAGAAAATGAAGGCAATAAACGTGCTAAGATAAACCAGCAAAATGTTGTTTACATTTTCATCGTATTTAAATAAGAAATAGGTAGACCTGTCTTGCTGTGTGTGTCTTCTGACTTCCAGAGAGGCTCCACTTTTCTCACTACTTGAAGATTATAATAAATAGATGGGAAGAGGCCAAATGACAGTTCCAGAAACTATTTACCATCTGGCAGTGGCTTTCCACTTTGGGCTGATTGGCTTCATCTGGTGGTAGAATGCGTCCATCTGAAGACGAAGCTGCACACAGCACAGCTATTTAATTATGTTACATTTCAGGAGAAGCTATCTGGTCAAGCTTGTTAAAGATAGTCAGTTTCTATGGAAGTACAACAATTTTCCAATCTGTTGGAAGATTATCAGAAACTGTAGGTGACACATTCTAGATACAATCATCCCTCCCCCTTCCAGAGCCTGATCTCTGTTTATTTCCCTTGCAGGAGGAACTTTTTCAAGGCATAATCTTCCCACTCCAAGTCATGGCCTTGTAGAGATGCTCCCCTTGGTTTTAGGTAGCTCTGTTATTTAGATATTTTTAAGTGCTTTCTTTTAAAGTTCTGTGAATACAGCAATTAATTTCCCACTGCATTTTATCTCCCTCTAAACTTTAGAGTAGTGAAGTTAAATGGTTTTATTTGTCATTTTGCTAAGGAGGACGTATCATGTGGCTGTGTTCAATTTAGGTTGTACTTGGATGTCTGGGTTGACATATTTTGTCAGTTAAAACCAGAAATACTTGGCAAGGGAATTATCTTTTCTATGACCTTCCATCTTTTCTAATTCAGGTAACAGTGTAAGAGGGACTATGGATATTGATTAGCCCTGGAAACAATAGCATCTGTAAGCTTATTAGATTCCTCTGAGAGAATGTACTTGATGAAACAGAGACCTGAGGCTCCATGTTAGTCATCCAGTGCTATGCACATATTGTCCCCCAAATCAGCAGCTGAAAAACACAGCATTTATTATCTCACAGTTTTGGGGGGTCAGCAGTATGGGCATGGTTTGCTTGGATGGTTCAGGCTTGGGTTCCCTCACAGTGCCTGAGTTAAGTTGTAGGCTGGGGTTGTAGCAGTCTCAAGGTGTAGCTGGAGTTAGAGCACTTGTCTGTAAGCTCACACAAGTGGTGGGTCTCATACTTCTGCTCTGTGCTGACTTTGGCTGGAGGCTTCGGTGTCCTTCTCCATAGGGCTGATGACCACTTGGGAGCTTGCTTCCCCCAGAAGGAAATGAGAGAGGGGAGGCAAGCCCTGCTCCAGAGCAGGAGCCAGGGTCTTTTATAACCTAATACCAGCAGTGACATACCATTATTTCTACCACATGACATTGGTCATATAGACTGACTCGGGTACAATGTAGAAGGGGACTACACAAGGGCTCTTCGACCTGGCACTGAAAATATAACTCTCATTCAGTGGCTGCCTCCTAAGTGTTTTACTGGAAGTACCTCCTCCTTTCCTTCCTATGATCCTTTCAAGCAGAGATTAGTATCTCTATTCAGAAATTAGAAACATGAAGATCAATAACTACTAGCATGAGTGCACCGAGCCAGGCGGTGGGAAAAGAGCCCATGTTCCTTTCCTTATACTCTACTTTCTTTACCTTGGGAATCTGCCCTGTCTACTTTTAGACAGCGTTGGGACTTCTGAAAGAAAATGTCAAACATTTTCTGTAAAGCTTTTTTTTTTTTCCCCCCCCCTTTGGCTTATTTTTACTACCCGTGGCACAATCATCACTCCTACAGTGACACTAGCCACCCATTTCCTCACAGTAGAGCATTTGAATCCTTAAAATAAGGCTCAGCCACATAGTAGTTTTTAAAATTTTCATTTTAATTAAACACTTTTTTTGAAATCAAATACCACATTCTCACAATATGATAGAGACTGTGCAAAGAAATAGAAAGCATGGATTTTATCTGCAGGGAGCTTAAAATATTTAGAGAGAGAAAACACAAGAAACCGTCACAGCCATCCACATTTGTTCACTTTATGAAGCCAAGGTTTTCCCCTTTTCCTTCAACCCATTAAATGTATGTTTTTTTAAGAAAACTGAATATGACTTCTACAGGTCAGAGTATATTGGCCACATGTATGTCTTTTCCCTTAAAGCACCAGGGCAGGTGCACTCTGTGGACAAATATAAGACCAAATGGAATATAAGCTAAATGTTGGATAAGAAGTAGCAGGATAGCTGGAGTTGACAGGTTCATCATACTTATGCCAGTGTTCCCACCTCCCAAATCCATATGGACCCTTTTATGCCCTTTGAGTTTCAATTTGAGCTTGTGATCTTTTTTATGCAGAACTTCACTCAGTCACTGTGACAGAGTCTCATTGTGTCTACAACTGAAACTTCGCTATTTTTAAGATTTAATCTATTCCCACAATTACAGCTGGCAGTACATTTTAGACAACATTTGTCATAAAATTGCCAATATTTGGAATATTGTCTAAAATATTGTCTTTGTTTCCTGTGCTTTGAGTAGGAACTTTTTCCTATCTCCAGTTCAAGATAATGTTCTCTTATGTTTTCATTTAGGGGCTACATAGTGTTAGTTTTCTCATTTAAGCCTATTAGTCACCATGAATTAATATGTTGTGATAGTGTCAGGTAGGGTTCAAGGTTAGTTTTTGATCCATACATATCCAGTTGTTCCTTCGTCACTGGTTTAAAGGACTTTGCTTTGGCTTTTATGATTCTTCCCTCTCCTGTTTCATTGATCTTTTTGTCACTCATTATGTAAATACCCCTCTTGTTGATTATTGGCACTTTATAGAAAGTTTTGAATTCAAAGTGTGAAAGCCCTTCAGCTTTGTTTTTCTTTTCAAGATTAATTTTAACTTTTTATATTATTTGCATTTCTATATCCATCTTGAATAAGTTTGTTAATTTCTATAGAAAATATCTGCTGGGGTATTGACTGGGGGGAGTTACATCTGAGTACCATTGAATTTACCAACCCATGAAGATAATGTATTTCTCCATCTTTTTAAGGCCTTTAATTTTTAACAATGTGTAGAGTTATTAAATTACTTTGGTAAATTCATTTCTAAGTATCTTATATTTCTGATGCTATTCTAAATATATTTCTAAATTCATTTGTTAATTATTGCTAGCATGTAAAAATATTACTGATTTTTGTTCCGTCTCCTTGTATCCTATGACTTTAGCACATTCACTTATTTGTTGTCTGTTTTGGTCAATTTCTTAGGATCATCTACATATGTAATCATGTTTTATAAAAAATAAAAGAACAGTCTTATGTCTCCAATTATTTTTATGTTGACATGATACTATAACTATAATATTACTATAAAGAAACGTAAGAACTTGTGTCAAACATACTTTCAAGAATGGCTGTCACACTGTCAGACATTTAAACAAAAAAGTAATAAGTGGTGTTTTTTATAAAATCTAGGGTTCTAATTAATAATCTGTGATGGTTGCCCTCATCTCCAAGTGCAAGATTGTGAGACAGAAGGTGGAGAAGCATAATTGGTCTACAGTGGTTGACAGAATACCTGAAAGAGATGGAGACTGGAGGTTTGCTTAGGCTTGGCATGAACTGTGAAATCCCTCTGCTCTAGCCAGGTTGACTATCCCTCCCTGGGGCCTTGGAACTAATGATATCTCATTGTGGTGTGGGAAGAAGCTGAGGATCATTGAGCTGTCTTAAACCTGGGTACAAGTTTAGAGAAGCATCCCAGATGCTTGTCTATGACCCCAAAGAGGTAATTTACTGACTTTTAGCAGCTGGCATTGCTGCAGTAAAAGGTCTTAGTACTAGGATGCTTATGACTAATGGTAGGTAGGAGAGAGTCATTACAGACAAAAGGGAAGAATGTTATTTTGTTGAAAAAAAATCCCTATAGTAACACATTAGTAGTCTATTTTAGGCTGCCATAGAAAGACACTCAAAAAGAGAGTCTGAGAAAGATGGAGATATATATCCATATCTACTTTTTACAGAAGCACATTTTTTATTATTTCAGAATCTTACAGGGGTACAAATATTTTGGCTACACAAATTGCTTTTCTACACTTTGAGTCAAAAATATAAAGGTGGAGAAATACTTTTATAAAGGAGTGAGAGCAGAAGGGCTAGGCAGAGGGAGAGGTTGAAGTTAGATGCAGCTATAGCAGGAAACAAGCCAGTCCTGGAGGGGGCACTAATCTGAGGTGGCCTTTCAGGTTGTGTCTAATGAAAGCAAGGTGATGAGCTTTGTATGCTGTCATTAATCAGTCATTGCATGTGAACTTCCCCATGTGGGCTTCCCTAGGGGAAAGTGGGTAATCTTGGGCTGGGCAGGGCTTTCAGCCAAAGCCAATTTCCACAAAAAGATTCAGCTGCAAGCTGAGAGCTGTCAATACTATGCCAGCTGGGATATGAATGCTTCAGTCCTGAAAGAAGGATCTGGCCAGTACACTGCAAAATCCTCTGCAAAACTCAAGACAACTCAAATGTATTTTAGGATCTATAGGATATTTGTGGACTGGATAAATAACTGTCAAAAAATTTATATTCCTTTGGTAGTAGGCATTTTTTCTTAAGATTGCCATAATGTCATTATCAGATTTTCCATTTAACCCCATAATCCCACTACTGGGCATCTACCCAGAAAAAAACAAACAAACAAACAAAAAAAAAAAACAACCAAAAAAAAAAAACCATTTTATTATGGGGGCATTTGTACTAGATTGCTTATCGCAGCCCAATTTATAATCAACAAGACGTGGAAACAACGTAAATGCCCATCAGCTCAGGAAAGGATTAACAAATTGCGGTACATGTACACCATGGAATTCAGCCATAAAAAAGATGGTGACTTCACATCTTTTGTAATTTCCTGGATGGAGCTGAAACACATTCTTCCTAGTAAAATATCACAAGCATGGAAAGGCAATTATCCAATGTACTCGATATTAATATGAAGCCATTAGATGATCTAATACATGCCCACATATGAGAAAAACTCAAGTCAATTCTAGTTGATTGGGGGGAGGGGTAAGAAGGGAGGGAAAGGAAGTTGGGGTGCTCTCACTGAATGGGTATGGGGTGGAGGTGTTTCGCGCACCTTTTGTGTGTGAGACCTAACCACAAGAAGGACTCTACCTGACAAAATCAAACATTTTGACGCAGTCGTGTGTACCCTCACATTAACCTGAAATAAATTTACCTAAAAAAATTTAATGGTAATTTCCTTAATAACACCTACAACTCAATTCATGTTGAAATTTTCCCAGTAAACTCATTTAAAATTCATTTTCAAAAAGGCAAGGGAATTATATTGTTCAACTAAACTCTAACATTTGTTGATTTTTAAATCAACTAAACTGATTATCATTCTGGAAAATTCTGCCCGTAACTCAGCTTAATCACTGCATATTCTTATTATTGGAATGAGATGTCTTTTCTTTATCATTATTTTAACCACCTTTTAATATAGGTGCTCAACTTTAATTTAGCTTTAATTTTCTTTTAGTCTGATCACTGATTGCAGTGTCAAGCATAGTGTCATGTAAAATAAATATTTGATATGTAATTTCTAATGATGTTGCTACTGCTTAAAATACTTTACCAAAACTACTGATTTACCTTCTCATTTTTATATAAAAATAGTAACACCTTAACTTTGGCGGAAATGTTCTAGAGAGATTACTATTTCATTATTTCAAATTGTTTTTTACACTATTTCCATGCTTTTGAATAAAGTTTTTATATATTCCTGAAATATTGTGATTGTTGTCCTCTAAGAAGGCCATTGGGTTATCTAGCATCATGCTCTGTGTTATATCCTGAAACATTATCTACAGAATTTATGGAACCAAAATGGCTGGACATGAGTTATTGAGATTGAAAGGGAGAAAATCAAACAAGTGAAGAGGCCTGAAAAATTGAAATTAATATCTGTGCATTCTGAGGGATGACATCTCTTTAATAATTAATATTACTCTAAATCATTTGAGGAAAAATGATACTAGGAGATGAAAAGAATTCTTGAAGATTTATCAAATTCATCACTATGTCTTCTAAGTCAAGTACAGATTAACTGTATTTTATCCAACATTCTCCTACAAATCCAACACACAGAAAAGTTGAAAGATTTTTTTTTCAGTGAAAACACATGAATTACAAAATTATAATTATATTACCTTTATCATATAATTACCCATCTATCCGTATTTCAATACATTCATCAAATACATATTTGACTTATTGTAACATAAACTGCAGCATCAGCACACAACCCATACCACACTTTAGTATTCTTGTCTATACCTTGTCATGGTATAAGGTTAAGTTTATATACAATTAAATGCACGAAGCTTAGGAGCATCAGATGTGAATAGTTCAAATGAAGTATGACATAATTTTCGACAATGCATTTACCTCTGCCACCCAAACTCCTAGTAAGATACAGAATATTGCCATCACCCCCAAAATTTCCCTCAGGCCCCTTCCCAGTCAGTTCTCCAGAGAACTTTTCAGAGATAGACACTGAACTGACTTTGTCCTACTCCTCTTCCCTAGGACTGCCTATCAATGAAGTCATATAATATCTACTCTTTTGTGTAATTCTCCTTTCAGTTGAAATGCTCCCTTCACTCAGCATAATGTTTTTCAGATTCCTACATGTTACTTGCATCAGTAGTTGGTTATGTTTCATTCCCAAGTAGTATTCCATAGTATGAATGTATCATTTTATCTGATTTCTTATTAATAGACCCCTTGGCTGGTTCCAGTTTTGGATTCTATGAATAAACTTGCTAGGAATATTTTTCATGTAAGTCTTTTTTGCAGGCATATGTTTTCTTTTCTCTTGGGTAAATATGTGGTACTGAGATAGCTTGGTCATAAGGTACATGTATGTTTAGTTTTCCAGAAACTTCCAACCATTTCTCCAAAGTGTTTGTACCCTTCGTATAAGAGTTACAGTGGTCCACTTGCTAACATTTAATCTTGAGAGTCTTTAATTTTAGATATTTGGCTTGCATGTATTGGTAGTTCCTGGTGGTTTTAATTTGCATTTCCCTGATGGACATATTTAATGTGTTTGTTAACTATTTATATATTTTCTTTTGTGAAGGCTTTTCACAAAAGATTGGTTAGATTGGTTATCTTTTTTTGTTAGATTGGTTATCTTTTTATTCTCAAGTTATAATATTAATGGTTCTTTTACATTCTGGATAATAGTCCATTCTGCATTACTTTTCCCTCAGTATGTGTATTCATTTTCCTAATGATGTCTTATGCTAGGACAGTTTTAAATTTTCATAAAGTCTAATTTATTAATATTTTCTTTGATTATTACTTTCTGCTTTAGGTTTAGGAAATCTTTGCCCAACTCTTAGTTGCAAAGATACTTGTTTTCTTCTAAATATTTTATAGTTTTAACTTTTATGTTTAGATCTATGATATACCTCTAATTAATTGTGTGTGCGTGCGTGTGTGTATGTGTGTGTCTGTGATGTGGCATAGAATTGATGTGTGTTTTTAAAAAACATATGTATATCCAGGGTGGCACCTGTAGCTCAAAGGAGTAGGGTGCTGGCCCCATATGACAGAGGTGGGGCCTGGCCAAAAACCACAAAAAAAAAAAAAAAAAAAAAAAAAAATATATATATATATATATATATATATATGTATATCCATTTATTTCAAGACCCTTTACTGAAAAGAATTTATTTTCCTTCATTGAATTGTTTTGGAATCATTGTTGAAAATCAAATGAACTTAGAAGTATGGGACTTTTTCTAGGTTCTTTGCTTTGTTCCATTAATACAGTAATTGATCCTACCTATTTGTCTTTATTACTCTAACATTATAATCAGCCTGAAAATCAGGTAGTATAAGTCCTTGAGCTTTCTTTATCTTTTATCTTTATCTTTTATAAGTAGCTATGATATTTTTAGTTCCTTATATTTCCATATTAATTTTAAAATCATATTTTTAATTTTATAAAAAGAGCTATAAAATTATCGGGGGGTTGTCAATACAATTGACCCTATGGAGAAGGAATTATCGTATATACTCGAGTATAAGCCCAACTCAGCTCATACTCGAGTATATATGATACATGTTAACAATATTGAGGCTTCTAGCCACTCACTTTATTTCTTCATTTCTTTGTTTATATTAATTTCTTCCAGAAATATTTTTTAGCTTTTAGTACAGAGGATTTTATTATACACTCTTGAAACTATTCCTAAATACTGTGTTTTTGCACAATTGTAAGTTTTGTTTTTCTAATTTTATATTCCACCTAATAGCTGCCATTATATAACAATGTAATGTATTTTTTATATATTATCCTGGTATCATCCAGACTTGCTAAATTCATTTATTAGTTTCTAGTAATTTTTAAATTCTGTAGAATTTTCTATGTAAAGACTTATACTGCATATACTGATAGTTTTACCTCTTTATTTCTTTTTTTTTTTATTTATTATAGATAAAAATATGCACCATAGATGTGGCCAAACCCATCACCCTCCCTCTACCCAAACCTCCCCCCTCCCTTCCCCTTCCTTGGCCCTTTCCCCATAGTCTTGTGGTATAGTTGGGTTATAGCCTTCATGTGAAAGCTATAGTTTAGCTTCATAGTAGGGCTGAGTACATTGGATACTTT
>CAUYPK010008048.1:0-29820 GCA_963574355.1 Loris lydekkerianus | reverse complement strand
GGGTATACATTTTGTTGGCACCCATGATATTTTTAAAAAGAAAAGTGGCTAGAACATGTCCATGTAAAGGGAGTGAGGAACCCAGTCTTCTGACTTGTGAGTTTTCATCTTTCCCACAGTCATCACTGTTGCTTCTTTGGTAAAGTTTACAAGGATAAACTAGGTGAATGAGCAACATTAGAAATTGAACAACTCTCAAAACCTTATTTTTTTTTTTTTATTTCCCAGTTTTACACAGTTACTCTTGAAAGTTGGTGAAATAAATTTATAAGAAAATGGGATTCTTTGTCCCTCACTGAACATAAATATGCCAGGTATGGATCTTCACAAATTTACAGATCACAATTCAACTCAAAGTTCTCATTAAAGAAGAGAAGAATGCCATTCCCTACCACACTTCAGCAGAGCTCAGCACACACAATGTAGCCTTTTATGGACAGGAGTTTTACTTTTCATCTTTGGGAAGAACATTTTGTTTTAATTAACTAAAGATAATATAATGCATGTTTCTTAGATTTTATCCCAGCTTCCATCTTAAAAAGAAAAGTTGGAGATATTTTAAGCAGTCTTGCAGTACTTAGGCTATCTTAGCCAGATGAGTTACTTTGGAGAGGAAATCAAAGTATGTAATATTTAATCAGATATATAGGAACTCTATGCTCTAATTCAGTAACACAAAGACAAGCTAGTATAAAAACAAACAAGCTTGCTATTTGGGTTAAATAAAAGTACAAATAAGTCAAAATAGGTTTGCTTACACAACTAAGAAATATAAGTTAGAACACCAAAGGAGAGACTACATTTACCTGTTTCTAGACTGTATTGTTAAGACAGAAACATACATTGTAGAGGCCTGTTAAATGGTTACATTTACATTTCACATTTGCTGAGTTTCACCCTTGCCCTTGTGAGATGCCCCGTAGGTGTGATTCCACCAATACCCCTTAAAGTCAAATTCTTACCGACCTGTAGATTTGCACGTGTCAGCCAGTCTGCTGAATGCCCCAGGCCTGCTAGAATCTTAATGTAACCCGTCCTGGACTGGTGAAGACAGGCTCTGTGAAGGCCACAGAGGAGAGCTGATGGTCTCATGAATTCATTCTTGCCTTACTTGGCATGCATCCTCCTTTTTGCTCTGTACCTGGGCCTTCTCATTTCTGGGAACCCTGCTGAACTTCCTTCTAAGTGAGGAGGCTTCCTCTGCTAGGTAGAGAATAAACTCAGTTTTGTTTCTGCCCATTTGGTCATTTATTTCCTCCTAACTATTCATATTTATAAGAAGAAAAAAGATTGGTCTGATGCCAACTCAACTTCACAGCCAAGAGAGGATATATTTGGTGCTTCCATTGGCCCTTCCCATGGCGTTTTGTCCATAGCAGAGAATCAAGGACATTTGTTATTTGATTTGAGGTCCAGAATCAATGCATTCCTATTAATGTCTTGGACATTGTTTGACAGAACTCCACGGATAGAAGGAAAATAGAATTGGCTGTATCCCTTACTACAAAACAGGGAGATTGGAACTGCTTGGAGTAGGCATGTTGGTTTATCTCTCTAGTGACCACGTTATCTCTGGGGTTTCTCCCTGCCTGTGGCTCATGGGACAATTAGTCAGCTTAGTCCATTTTCTGTTGCTATGATAGAATACTTGAGACTGGGTACTTTGCAAAGGAAAGAGGTTTATTTATTAGTTCATGGCTCTGGAGGCTGGCAAGTCCAAGGTCGGGTAGCTGCATATGGTGAGGGCCTCTGCTGCTCCATGCCTTGGCAGAAAAGCAGAAGGCCAGGGAGTGCATATGAAAAGGGGGGAGTGAAGGGGCCACCTGCTTCATAAGAACTTATTCTCCAGACAACTAGCCCGGTCCCCTAAAAACTGTGTTAATCCCTTCATGAGGATGGAGCCCCCATTACCTGAATACCTACCAGCACTGCTGTATTATCAACCAGTGTGGGGCGTTCTAGAAGAGGTGGCAGGTTTGAGGGAGAGAAGATTCTCCTGTGGCCACAGAGTATACTCACATCCTATCTGGCTGTTCCTACCACCTTTTATTCTGTATTACTTGGTGGATATTTAGAGCAGTTGAAGAAACAATGAGTTTTATCCTACTTTTAGAAACGGTGTCAGTTCTTTGCCTATTTATTGCCTTGTGCCATCTCTGCCGTCTAGTCTGGAGATTTACTTAGGGAATTTAGCTTGTGTGAGGACTACTTGGTGATTTAAATTCCTCTAATAATATATCTCAGCAAATATTTTCCCCCTTCCTTGTAAGCTTACATAGCTTATGATTTATACAAATGTCACTAAAATGATTCCAAGAGAAATGTGTGTATGTGTGTGTGTGTGTGTGTTGTAGCTGAATATTCCTAAAAAGTTAGAATAGCTTACACTGGAGATCATACCACACGAAAGATGAAATATAAGGAGTTCTAAGATAGATGAGGCTGGCACATATAGAAAAAGGAATAAATAGACGTAAAAGGTTTGCTGTTACACTTTAGGTTGTCACTTTTGTCTTCATGGTTTTGATGATTTGTGTGAGTAGGTACATTACTTCAGTGAAGCTTTATTTGTGACTCAGCATATATTCATATGCCCTGCAGGTAAATAAACATACACGTTTCCACACATTTTTTTTAAAAAAACCCAGTTTTAAAAATGTATTTCTATTACAAAGCAAAACATTCTTTTGCTTCATTTAGAAACCGTACTATCAAGGCTGACAATAATCTGCTATCTAGGGTACTTGAAGATGATGACCAGGTAAAAAGCCTTTGAACTTGAACATGTTTAAATGTTAGATACTATGGTGTCATTAGATACTCCTCTCCTTGTACAACTGGAAAAGCTGAGAATATCTCTGCGAGAGAGGTGAGAGCAGTAACTGTTTTACTGGGGTACGGAGTGGACGTGGGGAGAGAGTGGAGAACTCTCACTGCTGAGCTGTTCTCTATCTTAGAGGACTCAGACGTCCCTTCTGCTGACAACTCACTACTGAAACTTTAGAACCTCTGGGAACAATTAGTAAGAAACCAAAGTCTATGATTCCCAGTGAATAGTAAGAAATAGATGTCAGTTCATTAAATTAATAAACCAGTAACTTTAAAATCAAAATAAAAACTTTTTTCCAACCTAGTCTGCTGAAATCCAGAGCTATTTACATACAATGTTTGGCAGTTAAATTTGCAGACTCATCCAAGAAAAAGTGCTACATACCTCATTGCTGAATGTCACTGTGGTCACCTCTGAAGTACTCCCCTTAGGAACCTGTGCACTGACCCCAGTGCCTAGTCCACTCTTCAAAGCAATTATGGAACTCTTTTTCTGGAACGACCATCAGAGCTATTGTCCTAAGACACATAAAAATACACAATAACAATAATGAGTACCACCCAGCAAGATGTTGCCACACGTTGATCGAAATACAGCTGCTGTGAGACACTGATATACTAAGGTTGTGGAACCTTACTGAGTTGTTTGTATAGTGCTGCCAGCTTAAGGGCACAGTGGCAAGTTTGTGAACATAATTGTGAGACCTCATATGGCAACAGTTCTCATGGCCATTCCAGAATGGTGCCTAATTCAGAAATCTTTCCACATACCCACACTGTCTTTCTTACAGGGGTGTCCACCCTATGGGCTGTGGGCCACATGCTGATTTTATGTGGACTATTTTGCTTGTCTGTAGTTTTGGATATCAAGAAAAATATGCACAGACCTTTTGTTTAATTTGGCTAATCATCTTTCTTAGTGTTTGTGTACTGCATGGCCCAAGACAACTTGTCTTCTTCCAGTGTGAGGCAGAAAAGAAAAAAGGCTGGATACCCCTGGTAGAGCATCCTTCAGTAGAATGCAAGAAAATACCTCTTCCCCCTCTTTAAAAGCCCACTGGTATGTTTCACAAGGACTAAAGCATCTGCCTGGTAGCTTGGCCAGGTTCCAGTAAGGGGCATTGACTGTGGTTTCAGAAATTCCCCCGTGGTTTCCATCAGATGTGCTGTTCCTCTGGCTTCCTCTCCTTAGCAGTGATGCTGTGGGCTGCTCAGATTGTTATCTCATCTGCCGCCCTCGGTTCTCTGGCACTCACTAGAAAGGAGCTCAGAGGTTGGCCTCAGAGCCGCCTTAAAGATTCAGCATCGGAAAGGCTTCATTTTCATTTCATGCACATCTGATGGTAGCCCTCTGTGCCAGCGTCTTGTCAATAAAATGAAGATAATCCTTCTCAGAAGGGCAGTAGGAAGAAGCCAGCTCCCAACTGTGGTGTAATCTGGAACAGATGAAAAGTGCTATTCTGGCGTGAGGTCCTAATCCAGGGGGCCTTTTCCACCTCGGCAGCAGGCCAGACAGCTGCCAACAGGATCAGCCCTGTTTGGTCTTCTGCCTTCTCTGTAGGTTTCCAAGATATTCTAGAAACAAAGGGAGGGTGTCCTTCCCCAGGGACTATCATGGACAACAAAGGGGCTTTGTGGGACATTGGGTCACTTTGAGGGGCAGTGCAGACTAGGACAGGCAGAGAAGGGGCAATGAGAGCTACGGGGTGAACCATCGAGAGGAGCTACAGGCTGGGGACAAGTCAGCCTGCCTGAGAAGCCACAGGCACTTCCTCTATGATAAGTTATTAGACATAAGTACATATATTTTTCTGGACGCAAAAGTAAACATATGGAAAGCAGTTTCTAAAATGTTCGATGTTCTTTCTAGGAAGTTTTCTTGGTGGATTTTAGAACAAAAAGATAAAGTAGCTGTTTCTTTGAAATTGTTTGAATTGTGTTTCTCTGGGTAGGAGTGCCTGTTTGTTGTTGTTGCTGGTTTATTCAATCCTGGTAGGACCTCCTCCAGGACAAAGCTATTCACACAGCAACAGTGGCCTTAAAGGATGGCAGGGTGCATGCTTAATGTGACGCCTCAAATCTTGGGGTTGCATTAGAATGTTGGGTATATCACATGTTACGTTAAAACTTAAGGCGGCAAATCTGTTTGGGGGCTCTTTTTTCTGTTTACGCAGAGTTCCCATATTTTGTTAGATTAGGAATATGGTGGGTGTTGCTCTTACTGAGTTTTTTTTTTTTTTAATGGTAAACAGTATGATTGAAACTTCGGTTGACTTGATTGACTTGTTCTGGGACCCAGTGTGAGTTTCTTCTTTTAAATTTTCCTTCTCCCCCCCCTTTTTAATATATAGTATTTGTCTTTTTGTTGCGTCTTTTCTAAAAACCTTATAGAAGATTATAGAAACAGGTTGGCAAACTAAGTATGACCCACCAGCAATATCCATGAGGTGGTTGCTTATTGAAATAATTTCCTGGAGGTTTATGGCTAATGGGTTTTACTTTCCATAACAGTCAGGTAATTATGTTTTATTATGCAGATGTGGGTGCTTTTGCTCATTTGGGCAAATCACTTTGGGAACAATTCTTAAGTTATTACTAAGCCCATTATTGTTATTATTTGGTCAATACAATTTTTTCAAAAAGATAGTACTCCTCTTTAAAAAGTAATTTAAAGTGATGTTTTTTTCTTTATAAAGACCACAGTTAAGTAGCATACTTTAAACTTCTGAATGGAAACTATATTCTGAAGAACAGTAACTCAAGAAATGTGCCTGAGTATCTCCACAACATGGCTCCTGAGTCAGGTGAACATACGACGTGCATGGCAGTGACACTTCGCAGAGCATGCATGTCAGACTCCTGTGCTCCCTGTACTCAAGAGTTCAATAAATGTGTGTATTTAATTTCCTTTTCCAGTAGCAAGCTGCATTCATTTACTTGCAGCAACCACAATTATTTTAAATAAAATAACCCATCATACCAACATGCCATTTTAGAATTTTTCGTCCTGTCTTTTTTGGAACAGCACCCTGGGTTATAGGACACTTTCTTACTTTGAATTCTTGTTTACTTGAGATATAAATCTGGTTGAAATTTGTCTTTGCTACTATTAAAAATTATATGGTGAGCATATGATAGAATAAAAAATATTTATGAAGGTATTATAAAACCTACCCAGGAAAAGAAGTATTTTTAAGTTTTTGAAAGCATTGTGTCAAAGGTCCATAATTACCTTTCACCTAGGCAGGATCTGGCATTGACCTGGGGAAGTCCCAGGTCTTATAGGTCAAGAGCCTATAAGAACTGCAAATAACTCCCTTTAAAAATGTATAGCTTGGTGTGGAGGGGGTTGGCTCATTTATGGAAGTGTAAGTCACCACTGAGGTTCAAGAAAGGAAATCTGTTAATTCAGCTCAAAACAGTACCAGTTTCTTTCCAGAAGGTAGTTTACTCATTGTAACTTGGGAGCCATTAATAGTGCCTTTTTGTGTTTAAAATTCTGGAGAAATTGTAAAGACAAATCTCAGTCAGAGGATTTTCAACAACAGGAGAGTGTCTTTGGTTACCATTTGCACATCTTACCCTGCTGTGGTCTGTATTTCTAAAAGGTTTATCCCATGTCCCATCTGAGAAAAACAGATAACACAAGTGGAAGTTCTCTCCCAGTGCTGCTAGGAATTTGATGTGTTATATCAGAATTTTTATATTCGTTCTTAGGTATTTGGTGCTGATTTCTACCTTTGAAATGAATACAAATTTACAGCTCTCAAAAACATTTGTGAGGCCGAAAGTCTGTGCTTCTCTGTCTAAGCTGTGGGGTAACCAGGGAAGGACTTGCATAGAGGGGGAGTGGGAAGGAATGTCGGGAAGATCAGGGATAATTTTTGAAGTGCTGTGTAAACAAGGACAGGTGTCAGAACCAATGCCTGTTGACTCCTGGGTTTTGACTGTGAAAGTCTCTGCTACAAGGAGGAGCCCTAGAGGAGCAGCTTGGCCTTGCTGGAGACATCCAGAAGGAAGATTCAGTACAGTGTCCGAGTCTGGGTGTCTGGGAGAATGCCGGGGCCATCACAGAAACAGAGAAGCGAAGAGAAAAGCAGGGCGTGATGCTCTACATTCAGGTGTTTTCCTGTCCTTCCAACAGGACAGCTAATGACAGAATTAATTGATGCCACTCCATAGGCCTGAGAGCAGTGAGGCCCTGCAGCAGCTGGGAGGTAGAACAGAGCCCGCCCTGATCACGTGCGCTGAGGGGCTGGGGAAGGAGAGGGGCACAGTGGCAACGGTCATTTTTGTCACCACGAAGAGTTGGTTTACGCAGACAGAGATGCGGGTCAAATACCACATTGGTACGTGAAGGCTGGCGCTGCTGAAATGTGTTACTGTCAGTAGGACGAAAGTGTAGTCTGGCTCTTCAGATAGAGTAAATGAAGCAAACACTTAATGTGAATATTATTGACCGTGTTTAGTGTATGGGTCTGTTTTCTGAAGTTCCGACTGACTCCAGAACAATGGTTGTCCAGTATAGACTGTGATGATTTTAGAATCCTACTAGTTTTCTTCTTTCCTTCTATTCTTACTCTTGGTTGCTTTCTTTAAATTCTTTAAAATCCTGTCCCCAGATCTCCAAATCTATGTATCGTATGTCCTCCCTCCTCACCTCATTTGCTGGCCCCTTTATGACATGGCTTCTGCCCAACCCTGGTACTGAAACTGTCTCCTCATAGGGTGATGATTGATTTTTGAGTAAAGAGTGCCCTAGACTTTGCCTGCCTGCCCACCCTCCTTCTTCCCTCCCTCCTGCCCTACTTCCCTCCTTCCTTCCTTTTTTTAAGCTAGACTTTCTCACTGTCCTCCTGGGTAGAGTACTGTGGGTATCATCATAGCTCACAGCAACCTCAAACTTCTGGGCTCAACCGATCTTCCTGCCTCAGTCCCTAAAGTAGCTGAGACTACAGGTGCCTGCCATGATTCCCAGCTAGTTTTTCTATTTTTGGTAGAGATAGGATTTCACTCTCTGAACTCCTGAACTCAGACAGTCCACCCGTTTCAGGCTCCCAGAGTGCTAGGATCACAGGCATAAGCCAACACACCAGGCCACCCTTGTCTTTTCTGAAATGTTAGGCCCTGTTTGCCAACACTTGACTGATCCCGTCTTCCTAAAACTCAGATTCCTTAATTATGAGATTGAGTAAGTGCATTTACCTCCCTCCTTTGCTGACCCTGCTTCTTCCTCCTGCTTCTGAGCTTTGCTATCCACATTTTCATCTGTGGAGAGCTCCTCATTTTGTCTCTTGCTTTAATTTGGAGAACTGTGAAGGTTGTAAGCCCAGCCCTGATGACTCTCCAAAGTAGAAAGACAGGATGGTCTATCAGGATGCAGAAAGGAAAGTCAGAACTTTCACTGATAATCCCATCTTTAATAATAAGAAAGAAATTAAGAAGCACAGTGTCATTCTGGAGTGATGGTTGGTTTGTCAGGGACGTGGTCACAGACCTCTGAGTCCTTCTGAGGGAAGTGTGGACCCACAGAGAGTCCTTGCTCACCTGCCCTCTGCCTGGCAAGGCACCGGTAGTTTACACGTCGCCGGTCCTGTGGATTCGTGGATTATATTACCTAGTTCTACCTAAACCAACCATCAGAAGAAAGAATTTAAGAAGATTCCCAAAAGGACATTGTGGCTTTAAGATGATATTAAAAACACAAGTACCTGTACACAAGATAACGAGAGAGCTGAGATTTTTATTCATGAGAATTTTTTGTTAGCCATGTTATAAGGATAAAACAATTGAGGACCTGTCCCTGGGTCTCATTTGAAATATTTTTATTAATAAGGTTTTTCTAATGAAAGCACAAAGGTTATTTGTATTATTGCTAAATAAAATACAATTTATTTTAGTTATTCGATCTAATTCTTTAACATTTTAATGTTGTATGTGTTTTAAATTTACATAATAAATGTGGTACAGTGGTATCTCTATATAATTTTTAAATCATAGTACCTATATTGGGGCTTTTGTACCTAAAGAGTCAGTACAATTTAGAGAGCATTGTTCTCGAGACTTGGACCTATATTTCTAGAGCTCTATAGACAAACCCATGTTAGGGTCTGGCTTGAGCCTCTGCAGTTGAGTTAATCAGTGTAGCACACGCCAGTGCATTTCAGCCAATTAGCATAGCACACGCCACGTATCTCAGAATGCAGAGCTGGAGCATCCAGTGAAAAAGGAACCCTTATCCTTGCCAATGACTGACACAGACAGCTCCGTGGGACTGGGGTGGAACAGCATGTACCAGTGGGGAACAGCATCGGGGCTGAAGCGGGTTGATGGAGAATACTCCTCTTCGGTCCCACTTCCTGGGTCTGCCATTACAAAGCCCTGCATGGTATTTCTTGTGTCTTTCTTTTTCTTTTCTTTATTTCTTTATTTTCTTTATTTTCTTTATTTCTTCTGAATCCCTGTGCTGTATCCCCTCGCCTGGACAACTACAACACCCTTTACCCTCTACCACTTCTTTTGTGTACTACTAAAACCCATCAATCCGACAGCATTGTATAGGAGAACACCCTTTGTTCTCTTGATTGATGAGTGGCTGTCCATGGCCTGTGGAGCGTGGCCCATCCACGGGTCTGACATTCCAGGCCCTTCATTCTGTGTTTCCTGCTGTGTCTCTGGGACGTGTCTATCTCTTCCCACTGCAGCAAACACGGAGAGCTCTCTTCTCTCTCACTATGCTACTCTGCTTCCTTGTCCCCTTTCCCACTCTACCCCGGAGAGTGACTGAGTTTCAAAGGGGCCTCCACACCTCCTTGGTGCCCTTGCTCAGGTGGAGTCATCTAGAAAGGTGTCCACTCAAACCTTTTCCCCTTATGCCACCTGCTGAAGGTACTTTTCCTTCAGCGGAAAACCCCACGATCCCATCTCACGATCGTGTGTGAAACTCCGTAGGACCTTGGGGCAGAGCCAGAGTTCCCCCACAAGGGGACTCCTAAGGTTTACTCATCCAAACCTGGTTGTGTGAGCCAGGCCTTGCTTGTCTCTAGATAATTCTTAGAGCTGCCATTTCTCATGAGCATGATCTGTAAGCAATTTAACTAACAGATGTCTCTGAGTTGGGACTTCAGGTTGTGCCAGTGCAGTTGAACTAAAATATCCTCTTTTCCTCTTCTCTTTTCTCCTCTCCTCCCCTCCCCTCCTCTCATCACCCCTCCTTTCCAAGTTTCCTTTCCTTTCCCCCCTCACGTTCCTTTCCAAGTTTCACTCTGTTGCCCACACCAGAGTGCCATGGTGTCAGCCTAGCTCACAGCAACCTCAGACCCCTGGGCTCAGGGGACCCTTCTGCCTCATCCTCCCAAGTAGCTGGGACTTCAGGTGCCTACCCCCACACCCACTAATTTTTCTATTTTTATTATAGTAGAGATGTGATCTTGCTCTTACTCGGGCTGATCTTAAACTCCTGAGCTCAAGTAATCTTCTCACCTTGGCCTCCCAGAGTGCTGGGATTATAGGCATGAGCCACCGTGCATGACCTCTTTCTGTCTTTAAAAAAAAAAAAAAAATGTAGCTCCATTGGAAAACTTGGGCCTACAGCTGTAGGCAGCTTGTCTACCAGGCCACAGTATTTGGTATAAATAGGGAAAAAAGCCAGGGACTCTGCAAGTGTTGAATTAGCTGCAGATTAACTCCTCTGGGAACTCGGTTCAGAGGCCAGGGGAAAGTGAAAGTGTACTTTGTGTGTAGAAGCCTTACTATTCCAACAGGGCTTGTTAACTAGAACACGTTTCACTTTGTACTTGAAAAATGGAATGTAAATCATAAAACACTGTATCACTTAAGCCTTACAAGACAGAAAAGCAGAAGTCAGCGAGTGCCTTGTCCTTCTAATGGGCACTGGCCTCAGAAGAATGTGGGAATATGTCGAGAGGGGACGCCACGAACGGCCAAAGGTGAGAAATCAGGTTCTGGGGTGAAAGCCACAAGTGTATTATTATAAAAAGTATTATTTTACCTGGGAAAAATTATTTTATTTTATTTTATTTTTGAGACAGTCTCACTATGTCACCCTCAGTAGAGTGCTGTAATGTCACAGCTCACAGCAACCTCCAACCAGCCCTCTTGGGCTTAAGCGATTCCCTTGCCTCAGCCTCCCAAGTAGCTGGGACTACTGGTGCCCTCCACCACGCCGGGCTATTTTCTTATTGCAATTGTCATTGTTGTTTAGCTGGCCCGGGCTGCATTTGAACCTGCCAGCCTTGGTGTATGTGGCTGGCACCCTGACCACTTGTGCTATGAGCGCTGAGCCTTACCTGGAGAAATTTGACAGTTGGCACTAGTTAACGTGTGGGGCACTGTACTGGTTTTGTTTTAAGTCCTTGATGAATTAAAACTTGAATCCCTCTACTTTACTTTATGGTAGAGATGGCAAGTTGCAGCCTAGTGGTGCCCACAGTTCACCACTAGTCATTGGCTGAACTAGGATCAGAACATGGGACTCGAGGACACACCAGAAGTCATAGATGAAATTTAGGTTGGATAAAAGCTTCTCCTTCGGGGACAATTACCTGATATTTGGGTGAGGAACTCTAGTGTCTTGTCTGGAGAACTTAGAAAACAGAGTCTCCATGGAGACAGTAATATCTCTCCCCATAGAGGAGAGGGATGAGCTGATTTCTCGGTAGTTGGCTTTCCTTTGGCATCTAATAGAAGAGAAATTTGTTCTGGCAAATACAGAGGGTGCCAACACAATGCATACACATTTTAAGAAAGGAAAAAAACCCTGAAATTTGTAATACTCAGGTCATGTTTGGCTTCTGTAATCATAAGAGGTGCTCAAAGTGACTTGTGTTCGTCTTTTGTTATAAGCGTATGTTGAGTGTTACAGTTTTAATCCAGAGTTTTCCTTTCTTAAAATGTGTATACAACTTTTGGGCACCCTTTGTATACAGTCTCATACTTGGCATTGTTAAAATGGCTTTTCTCATTTCTAGTCAGATCAGTTTCAAGATAAACAGCAAGGATAACACTGTTTTCCTCGTTGGAAAATCTCTTGGATTTTATCTGACATTTTAAGTACATCAATTTTAGTGTCTCCATCTTCCTAATGTTCTCTGTGCTTTGGCCTTTCTCGCTCCGGTAGTGTTTTCGCTGTGAGTTCTTTTTAAAAGTCTTTTGGAGGTGACGGGAATGTGGTTGTGCTAACTAGATTTAGGAGAATCAGAACATTCTGATGGCAAAGGGGCTGTCAGCACTCTGACATGGTTTGTGTGTGTTGTCAGTGTATATTGTTTGTTAACTCTGGTAACACCTGCATTTTTTCCCTTTTCTTCTTTAATTTTTAAATGTTTTTAGTCTCTGTGTTGCCCAAGCCTGGGGTACAATAGCACCATCATAGCTTACTGCAGCCTCAAACTCCTGGGCTCAAGTGATTCTCCTGCCTCAGCCTCTCAGTTAGCTGGGACTACAGGTTCTTGCCGCTGCGTGTGGCTACTTTCTTAAAATTAGTTTGTTGTTTTTTTTTTTTGCAGTTTTTGGTCAGGGCTAGGTTTGAACCTGCCGCCCCCTGTATATGAGGTTGGCGCCCCACTCCTTGAGCCACAGGCACTGCCCTCAAAGTTAGTTTTTTTTGTAGAGACTGGAGTCTCACTATGTTGCTCAGGCTGGTGTCAAAACTCCTGGCCTCAAGTGATCCTGGTGTCATAGCTTCCCCCCAAACTGGGATTACTGGTGTGTTTACCACTGTGCCCAGCAAATGCCTTCATTTCTTTTTGAACACTTGGAGAGCAGATGTCTGGACTGGAATATCTCAGGTTCTCCTTAATATCTTGTAAATATAGATCCTTAAAATTGCCTGAACCCTAAGATTTATATAAATAACCAAAAAGCTAAAAGAGTGTATTGATTTTATTTGGAAAAGTAGCAACACATTTTAAGTGATAATTAAAAAAAAAAAAAAAAAGTTTTACTCTGTCACCCTGAATAGAATGCTGTGACATCATAGTTCATAGCAACCTGAACTTCTTGGGCTTGAGTGATCCTCCTGCCTCTGTCTCCCATATAGCTGGGACTATAGGTGCCCACCACAATGCCTGGCTAGTTTTTCTCTTATTATTAAAGACAGGGTCTCACTCTTGCTCAGGCTGGTCTCCATGCCTGAGCTCAAGTGATCACCCACCTCAGCCTCCCAGAGTGCTAGGATTACAGGCACCTGGCCTAAGTGGTAATTTAGAGGGAATAAAATGTGATTCTCTAGGAAGAAAAAAATTGGACTTCCTCACCAAAGCCACAGAGCAGGGGTCCTCAAACTTTTTAAACAGGGGGCCAGTTCACTGACCCTCAGACCGTTGGAGGGCCGGACTATAGTTTAAACAAAAAACAAAAAACTATGAACAAATTCCTCTGACACTGCACATATCTTATTTTGAAGTAAAAAAAACAAAATGGGAACAGTTACAATCACACCGACTCATGTGGCCCTCAGGCCGCAGTTTGAGGACCCCTGCCATGGAGGCTGTTGTTTAAGAAGTAAGCCATAAATGTGTAGTGACGTGGAGGAGGAGAGATGATAATGGTGAGATGGGCGTGACGTAACAGCTTATTCTATTTGTTGAGTGTGCATATTCCTGTCAGTGTGTATATTTATCCCCAGACTTTACAACAACACCAAAAGGCAGATGTCAAATCTCCGTTTGACTGATACGGAATCTGAGACTCGGAAAGACTCAGTAGCTTGCCAAAACGGAGTCGAACATTGAGGTCTGTCTTGAATCTAAGCCTTTGTGTATCATCTTGCCTCTTACTATGAACATGCATGATAATTCTTGCACTAAAAAAAAAAAAAAAAGCCAACCAACTGAATCAAGGAAATCACATATAGTTTGAAAAGGCAACAGGAATGTTTTGGGACTACTGGGCAGCTAGATTTTGTCCTGGGAGCTGATATTCAGGTAAAACATGTTGCCTCCCCTACAAAGAGGTTCACTGAGGATAAGCCTCTCTGGGAAATTTTTCACAACTCAGCCAGCGTTTCTTAGAATGAATCAGAGGTTTAAACTGGTGGTTCCTCAAATTTGAGCACATCAGAACCACCTGGAGGGCTTGTGAAAACACAGATTGCTGGGCTCCACCCTCACCCCTTATGACCTCAGATTCTGGGGCCTGAGACTCTGCATTTCTGGTACCCAGTGATGTTGGTCTTAGTGCCCCAAAGGCCACATTTTGAAAAATGCTGATTTAAGCAGCCACTGCCCAAAGTCCCCATTCTGACCCTGAAGTTGTTTCTCAAATGTCATGATCAAGTGCTATGCCTATGAGGACTCAGCCTGGATGACTAAAGCCAGTCTGCAGTGACCTGACACCGTGGTGGCCTCTGGACAGCAGCATCTGCCCTTTTAAAGGCTGTCTCCTTTTCCCAGTGGATGAGGCATTCTGCCAACGTGCTGGCACAAGTTTGAATTCGAAGGTCAACTGTGACAGGTGAACCACCCCATGCCTCAGCGTCTCTCAGCCTTTTGGGGAAAGAGGAGGATTTGCCAAGGTAACTGCTACAACTTCAGGACCTGAGCGTTCATAGATTTGAGGCCCACGATGAATTAATAAAACAATGGCCAAACTGGTGTGCTGTCTTCCAGTTTAAATATCTTTTAAGGGCCAAGCTCAGTGGTTCACAACTGTAGTCCCAGCACTGTGGGAAGCTGAGACTGGTGGATTGCTTGAGCTTGGGAGTTTGAAACCAGCCTGAGCAAGAGTGAGACCTCGTCTCTAAAAAATAGCTGGAGGTTGTGGCAGGCACCTGTACTCCCAGGTACTCAAGAGGCTGAAGCAAGAGAATCACTTGAGTTCAAGAGTTGGAGGTTGCTGTCAGCTGTGACGCCAGGGCACTCAACTCCAGGGCGACCGAGTAAGACTATCTCATAAATAAATAAATAAATAAATAAATAAATAAATAAATAAATTTAAAATTGTTTCCATTCTGTTTCTCATTAATCGCATCTTAACACGAACCTGGAGCAATTCTGTTATAGTTGGAGCACACGTCTCCAGTCTGCTTAAACTAAAGGTGTTTATTGGGGAATATTAGTATATCTTGGGTAATGGAGGGGGAAAAAGAATAATCCAGGTTTGCCTGGCAGGCAATGTGGGGTCTATTTTTAGGATAGCATCTTAGGAATGCTTGATCTGCCTTCTAGGGTTAAGCCCTGCTACCTTCATCCCATTCTTTTTCCTTTTCCAAACTTCAGATTCCTGGGATGGAATAGACCTGGCCTGGGTCCAGGGTTATCCTTGGACTAGCAAATCCACCAGTGCCCTATCCTTGGAGTAGCCTTGGTCAGGCTCTGCGGCATAAGTGTGGCTCTTAGGGGCTCACCTTGTTGTTTCAGGAGCTGTACCCAGAAAAGGGGGCGTCCCTGTGAACTGGCCCCCCACCAAGAGTTGTCTCCAGGTATAAATCTCAAAGGCTTATCTCACTTCAATGGCAGTCAGGGAATAAAAAATACAGTTTTAGTCCTCTGAAGAGGAACATTTCTGTTACTGTAGTAGAAGCAGTAAAATTTGTCCTGTTCAGTTTAAATATTCTGTACTCCCTGTTACCCTCATAGGGTACCTTGCAAGGAGTGACCCAGCACTCAGGGAGATACAGAGTGTCCTGGTGTCTTTTAGCAAGAAAGGTTTCCTTTCATTTATCACTATTTTTAATCTTTTGTGCAGTGCTCAGTTTTGAATGTAGTGGAATTAAATACATGTGCAAACATATGACAGTCAAGTGGCCAGAACACCCTCCAGCTTTTCATGTCTTCCTGAAGCCTGGTTCTTGTATGGTGCTGTACTTTGAAAGGACAGCCCCGAGGGTAACCTTCCCCTCTGTGTCTCCTGCTGAGAAGTCCTGCCACTCCCTGTGGTCTTTTGCCAGAGCCAGGTTGGTGTTAAGCTCTTTGGTCTGTAGTTAAAATTATCTTACAAAAGCAAAAAAAAAAAGCATCATAAAAATAATGTGAGAAAGATGTAATCTCAGAATAAAGAGCAGTCTTTTAAGTTTAAAAAAAAAAAAAAAAAAGGAAGAAGAAAAAGGAAAGAAAACCCCAACTGTGTTTCTATACTTATTTTTGTGATTTCATCTGTGACAGGTGAGGACTCATCTGGCACTGGCCCAGAGGGGCTGTTGAGACCTGCTGCTCCAGCTCACTTCTCGTCCTTTAATGATAAGGAATGTGAGTCAGTGGAAGGCTACTCTGAAACCTCATCCCTTACGGGCGAATTTGGACCATGGTTTTGTTTTTTTGACTACCTCCCACTTGGGGCATCTTTCCATTAGTGGTTTTGACTTTATTCCTCTGTTAAGTTGGAGAGTTGGAAATGATCTCTAAGTCCCATGCTCTGATTTTATGATTTCCTTTCCTTTTAAGGGGAAACAAACTTCTTAGCAACGATGGTAAATAACCTAAAATTAATGAGCAATGACTGAGGAGTAGCCAGCCCACAGTCACTTCCTAAAATACACTCTGACTCCCCAAAGAAGCAGCCACAGATAACAGTTTGGAGCCCCCTCTAACAATATCCTGGATACAAAATTCAGGGAGATTTGGAGATCAAACACTCTGGCTTTCTTGTTGTCTTTGATTATTCAGGGTCAGATGATGGAGCCTCAGTGACTTACATGCTTTGATTAAAGCCCCGGGTTCTGGACACTGACTGCATATCAAAGCCACCTGGGCCTATTCCAGATAAATTAAATCAGATTCTCTGATATGATTTAAAAAAACAAAAATCTCCCCAGGTGGCTGTAACGTGCAGCCACAGTTGAGAGACACTTTTATTACTGACAGTTCAGGACTTGTCCCTGAGGCCCCAGGAAGACTGAGGACAAGTGGTTTGAGGAAAAGAAAAGAAGTTAATTTGCCGGCAAATGAGGAGGATGGCAGGCTTTCATCTTAAAGAACCACTATCCTGGGCGGCGCCTGTGGCTCAGTGGGTAGGGCGCTGGTGGTGGGTTCAAATCTGACCCCAGCCAAACTGCAACAACAAAAAAAATAGCCAGGCATTGTGGTGGGCACCTGTATTCCCAGCTACTCGGGAGGCTGAGGCCAGAGAATCGCCTCAGTCCAGGAGTTGGAGTTTGCTATGAGCTGTGTGATGCCATGGCGATAAAGTGAGACTCTGTCTGTACCAAAAAAAAAAAAAAGAGAGAGAGAACCACTTATCCTCCCTTTAAACAGAAATACAGAATTTTTAAAGGGGATTTTTAGCTTTAGTCTATTGTGTTTAACTGTAGCTAGTGATCCTGGTTGATCCTGTCTCCCACCTTACCTCTGGTGAAGATGATCTCATGACCTTTGCCTGGACAACTCCGTTGAGCCCTCTCCTGTTGTTTAAGATACTGGAAAACTAAGAACAAAGAACCCTCCTCTGCTCCTCTGATTACTGGCCTTGGGCAAAGTACAGATTTTAATTCCCCAAAAGAGTGTGTGTAGGGGTTTAAAGAGACAACTTGTAATAAAATTTACCCTTTTGCAGGCCTTTGCCTTTGTTACGGTTGGGCCAGACTAACAGAGCCTGAAGAGGGTAGTGAGGGCGCCACAGGCTGTACAAGGTAGAGCAGCTCAGGCAGTCTGCAGTGGAGTTCTTTCTCTTCTTGTAATAAAACAACTTACATTTACATATCATTTTAGAAAAATATTTTCACCCTTTGCTTATTTGATGTTCAAGGGAGAATATTTAGGTTTGTCTTAATGTCTCTGTAAAAAAAATTTTTTTTTTGTTAAGATGGATGACCTGTTACCTGAAGAGATGAATTAAGGAATGGTTGTGCTATGGAAAGCATTTCCTGATTTATTAAACATTTTGCCTTCCAGCTCTTTTACACAGTGGTTTTCTTGGTGATTTGAGGTTAAATTTTAAGGATATATTTACATGTAGCTTTGCAGGTGCACATGACTGACTGTGTGATGTTGAGATGGGTTGGTATATAGCAAATCTGTACAAAGTAAGTGAATATTTCACAGGGGGTGGGGAAACTTGGATAGCTCGGTATATATGGAAATTGGTGGGGCATTTGGGGACCCCAGCTGCTCTTTGCCCTTTGAGTTCCATAAATGGGTGACAGCTTGCGAGACACAGAGGGCAGCTCTGCCAGATGTGTGTGATTGTGGTTGGGTGGGTAGAATTCCATAGCTGGTCTGGGCACACATGAAGATGGTGAACTTGTTAAGAATAATGATTAGGCACAAGCCATATTTGCTAATTGCATACTTAGTGAATTTGAAAAGTAGCTTTAGCCCAGAGGGCTTTTAGTCACAGAATTTAAATAAGAGGTACACCCATGAGAATTTACAGGAAAAACAAAGAGAAATCCTACTCTTTAAAAGTGCCTGCTAATTGTTTGGGCATTTGTGACAAAAAGGATAAAACACCGGGTGGGGATCAAAATCCCTTGTTAGATTTAGCAAATAATCAAGTCAGTATTGGGGGAATTTTTGTTGTTATTGTCATTGCTAAACTCATCCTCTGAGGGAAGGTGGCAAGGAAGTTTCTGTTTCCTGCGTGCTGGTCTCTGCCCCCACCACATACACCTGCCCAACTCTCCCTCACTCCTGGAAGGGAGTAGCAGAGGAAGAAAACCTTTCTGTTGAACTAAACATCCAAAAAACCCACAACCAATTTGTTTCTCAGCTGCTGTTCAGGAAGTCACTTAGGCTTTACATCCAACTTGAGAGAGTTGTGTCAATTGAAAGTGCCCCCTTTGGGGGCTGGCACTCTGGGAGGCCCAGGCAGGTGGATTGCTTGAGCTCAGGAGTTCAAGACCAGCCTGAACAAGAGCAAAGCCCCGTCTCTAAAAATAGTTGAGTGTTGTGGCGTCGCCTGTAGTCCCGGCTACTCAGGATGCTGAGGCAAGAGGATCGCTTGAACCAACACTTTGAAGTTGCTGTGAGCTATAACATTACAGCACTCTACAGAGGGCGACAGAGTAAGACTCTGTCTCATAAATAAATAAATAATAAAGTGTCCTCTTTTTGGATAGTTTTGTTTTGTTTTGTTTTGTTTTTATTTTGAGAGTTTCTCCGTTACCTCAGACTAAGAGTTCTGTGGCATCGTAGCTCATGGCAATCTCAAACTCTTGGGCTCAAGCGGTCCTCCTGCCTCAGCCTTACAAGAACCTGGTGCCACTGGTGTGGGCTACCACATTCAGCCAGTTTTTCTATTTTTAGTAGAAACAAGGTCATTCTCAGGCTGGTCTTGAACTCCTGACCTCCGGCAATCCACCCACCTTGGCCTCCCAGAGTGCTAGGATTACAGGCATTAGCCACCACACCCAGCTGGATAATTTTTTAAAATAGGAAACAGACTGTACAAAATGGACAACTTGCAACCCAGGCTCATTTAGCATTTAAGGGAGGCTGACCTGCTCCCTGGAGCTGGGAGGGGTGGTTGGGATGCCAAGCCCACAGGCAGTGGCCATGCCTCACTGACCACCAGTGCTTTGCTTTTTGTGGTTAGCATCTTTTTCTCTTAAACTGGAGAAAATTGAAGAATTTTTGGATGGTACCAACAGAGCTGCAGAAATGAAAAAAACAGGCTTCCTGGCCAGGAAGAGGCAAGTGAAAAGTCTTCCCTAGCCCTTTCTTTGCCAGTGACAATGTAAGATGGTTTTTTGTCTTCAGAAACCTGCATCTCTTAATACTGAGTGGCTGTGAATGGGGGTGGGCGAGGGGCCGCGGGAAATGGCAATTTTCAGCATTTACTGCCTCCTAGGAACAGAGACATTAAAGAAAATCACCTTTAGGGGAATGTGTGTCCCCCTTCTTTGCAGTTATTTAGTAATTTCTTAAGAGTGGGATTTTTCTGCCCAGAACATCCTGTAAAATGCAGAGCTGACAATATCCTGCCGTAAGCCCTCCTTTGATGGGCCCTTTGCAGCAGAGACCTGATAGACTAACTCTGATGTGCCAAACCTCAAAGCTGAGGGTGAAAGGGGTGGGGGAAATTAAACTTAAAGCCACCTCAAATTCCTTGCAAATGAGAGTATGCTGAAAAACACAATCACAAGCTGAGCACTGCGTTTAGAGCGCTCGTCTACGCGTACAGACGATTTGCCATTTTCTGTAGCACTTTCTGTGTCATTTCGGGACGCTGAATACTTTATTTCTTGCTTCAGAGTTAATCATGTACATTTCTTTAACTTCGTAACTATAGTTCTTTTATTTTGCCCTGGGCACCTGGGCCAGTGCATCTTTCATAGCTACTATTCCATGATTTTTGTTGAATGAATGTACTTTAACAAAACATGGATGTGATTTGTTTTTTCAAATTTGCCTCCTGATGAATTATGTATCTGTTGCTGGGCAGAGATAAAGCTGCCACATGTAGAATTAAAGAGCCGTCCTTGTGATCAGAGTCACTGAACCATGAAGTTTTAGAGCTTTGAAGGACCTGGGATTTAAATTCAACCTATTTGTTTTGGAGATGAGCAATTAGGTTCTTAGAGATCAGGTGACTTGCCTAAGGTTGAAGGGCTGGTGGCATGTGAGTCAGTCAGCCATCCCCCTTTCTCCTGCTGAGACCTTGACTCCTCAAGTGCACACTGACGCCGCTGACAATTGTTTTAGCTGCCTGTTGTGGTACATTTAAGTTTCATCATCCCTGTGTCTCTGATTTTCCTTGGGGAAGATGCTTAATTGATTTTTAATTTTATCTTCTCTGAATTTGGGGCTCATTCGTTTCTGTGCTGCTCTCCACTTTCTAAAATTAAATTTTGTTTGTTTTTGAGACAGAATTCTCAGTCTTGTCACCCTGATTGGAGTGCAGTAGTGTCATTGTTACTGGATGAAGAGGGTCCAGGCTGCCTGTCAGTGTCAGCCAATATGTAGAGTTGGGGATAGGTCCACCAAACTGTATTTGTCAGAAGGCTGGGATTCTGGAGCACAATGAGAGTAGCCTCACCAAGACGTTTTGTTTTTCCATTTCCAAAATCACAGTTTTATTCATAAAAGTTCAAAGCAAAGACCTCATTAACCCTTATTTAGTGTTAATAATTGTCATAACTCAGTGACCTATTACAACATTCTAATTTAAGAGTTAATCACCTAAATCAATCCACCTAAACTGCTTAAGATAGGCATCTTTAGGGTGGGAGCTAACTTTACAAAACAATAAAAATGGGAGACTGGAGGTTAAAGGTCAGTTAGGACCTAAACCTACCAGACCAGCTGTGTCCTGTTGGCCCTAATCCATCTTACTCCCTCTTACTCTCACTACATGTGCTTTCATCGTCACAGCTCACAGCAACCTCAAACTCTTGGGCTCAAGGATCCTCTTGCCTCAGCCTCCCCAGTAGCTGGGACTATCGGTGCCCCCGCCTTACCTGTCTAATTTCTTCTATTTTTAGTAGAGCCCGGATCTCATTCTTGCTTAGGCTGCTCTGCATCACCTGAGCTCAAGCAGTCCTCCCACCTGGACCTCTCAGAGTGCTAGGATCATAGGTCAGAGCCACCACGCTGGCCCTGCCCTAACTTTTGTCCTGAATTCCAACTTAGGAGTAAACTAAGAAAGCCAGATACACATCCCTGGCTGGTCAGATGCCACACTTGCCCGCACAGCTTCCTACCGACAACCTGCTCTCAGGGCACACTGGACCTTTCTTCTTTGTTTCCACTCTAAAGCAACACATTCCCCTCCCTGCCTTTGAACCTCTGCCAGAGGCAACTGCAAGTGACAGTGGCCAGACTCCTCTGTTATAGGACGTTCTGAATAATTAGCTGTGGCTTTTCTTCTGTGGTTAGGCATCACTTATTTCCACGCGGGGGAAGACCCAGGGAGAAGCCCAGCCCTGCCCCCACATTCTCTCTGGCCATGGCCGTGTATCAGGTCTGCATCTGCATAATGGATCTTTTCAAAAGGGTGTATGATCATGCAAGTCGTGGTTGACGGCTAAAATCAACATACTGTCTGTGGTGCCTCCTGAGCCGGCCATCTGGCAGCCTTGCCAAGACAGGACAAGGGTTGGTGCAGCCGAGAGGCAGCCCCTCAGCATTGTAACTTTAGTAACTGCCCTAGAATCTTCCAAGGTGGATGATAGCAGCCATCCTCTCTTTCCAGGAATCCATCCTTTCCTCTTATTTTGAAAATGAGGATTTTGCTTATTTTCTGGTATTTTTCAATGTGGATTGAAAGTCTAAAATCACAACTGAGGTTCATAATTTATCAGCCAGGGTTATTTTTCTTTTGCATGTCAGTCATGAACGTTAAGTAAAGCGATGCCATTATCTTTTTCAGAGACTTGTCAAGTGTCAATCCCTCTGAACAGTGCCGTGGCCTAGGTGGCACACGGAGGGTTGGGATGGTGGAGATTTATGCTTCCAGAGTATCTGTCAGTCTCCCAACCCCCCATCCTCTGAAGTGACCACATTATCTCAGTATCATGCAAAGTTTATACAAATGCGGCTTCATGCTCCTTGTTTACAAACTTATTGGAACCAGAGTCCCTTTAAGGAAGAATGTCTGGAAAGCACTCAGATCACATCCCAGCCCGTGGTCATCCCTCAGAGCCTGCTTTTGGCTGCTACTCCTGCCCTCTCGCAGCTCCTAGGACTAATCCTGCCACCCTATGAGATAGCGGTCCGGAGCTGCTGCTCACTTCTCTCTGTGTAAAACCTACCCCCGCCCTCCTCATCCCTCCTTGCTGCCCGGCACTTTGCCTCCCCATCTTTTAGGTGCCTCTCACACGTCACTTCCTCTAGGAAGCCCTCCTGAACTCCAGCCCAAATTTGAGCTCCTAGTTTATTCTTTTAGACCAGGGGTTAGTAAACATTTTCTATAAAGCGCCCAATAGTAAATATTTTAGACTTTGTGGGCCATACAGGCAACTACTCGGCTATGATGTTGCAGGATGTATGGCCTGAGTTCCAACAAAACTTTATTTATAAAAGCAGGTGATGGGCTGCTGATCACTGTTTACTGACTCCTGTTTTAGAGCACTCTGTGCTTTTTCTGTGCAGTATGATTATGTGAGGATTTGTTTATTATTTCTCTTGTTAAAGACGAGGCCCGATTCGGTGGTGTCGATTTGTACATCTGTTGGGCAAGTTTAGTGCTGGGCACTTAATAGGTATGTATTGTATGAATGAAAGAATGAGGTGGACACGTAATAGACTGGGGTCTGCCTTCTGTTTCTTCTCTGTAAACCACTGTCCTAGTCTATCAGACATTTTCTTTATCTTTTAGTGCCGTTTCTTTAAAATCCTTAGTGGTATTTGGCCTTTATCCTTCTCCTTACCCCCAAATCTAGCTCTTTTAGGACTCGTCTAACCTCCCAAACTCGGGCCACGTAACTGGTAATGCCTACCAGGCAGCTTTTGTGCGAGATGGGAATTTGTGCTACTCTCTTCCCTAATTAAAACATGGGAGTGAAGCCCTGTGTCATTCTAAAACATGAGGTCATCTCATGAGGCATTCATATTACAGGGAGGAGCCCCGAGATGTGTCAGGTTGCCATTGATGTGATTTGGGAGAAGGAAAAAAAAAACTAGCCACCACCTAGAACCCTACCCCAAGCATTTCAAGATGTAGCAGTTTCTTTTACCAAACAAGTTTGTTTTGCTCAACCACATTTAAGCCTATAGGTGTGATCCTTATTTTTACAGGCCGCTGATTTTGAAGTAACATTTGGGGACAGCTGATGCCAGTGGTATTTTTCCTGCCTTTTGAATGCCTTGCAGTTGAGAGTGTCACCAGTCCATGGCCTTTGCAGGGCCAGGACTTAGTTGGAACATGGACACTCCCACCAGTGAAGCCAACGGCAGTGGTGAGCACTGCACTCTCTTCCCTTCCAATTTCCTGCTGTCAGCTTTCAGGGAGTCAGTGAACTCCAGCATCTCTGGCAGATGTAAGAATGTTTCCCATGATTGGGAAGTTAAAGGATAGTTTGAGCTACTCCTAAGGTGTCTGTTTCCAGATTATTCTTCCATCTGGAGCTTGCTGATTAGAGGTGCCCACACTTAAGAGGCAAGGGGGGAGCTTGTCTAAAATGATGAAGGATTGTGGGTTCTTACTCTCGGAAGACACTGATGCTGGAGTCCCATGGTGGAGTCTAGAACTTAAATCAGTGGCTCTTCCAGAGACACTGTGTCTGCTGCCCTTCTGATCCCTCCCTAGCCTTCTCCCTCCTGCTGTCTGGGCTGCCATCCCACTCACACTTTTTTCAGACCTAGCAATTTTTTTTTCCTTTTCTGTGTTTTTCTCATGGCTGTTTTATGTGTCTTAATTAACTGCTCCATTGGTGAAGAGGCTGAAGCAGGGCACTTTTCTTTCCTGTAAGCACTTTAGTCAAACCTGGGGTGGTGAAGGTGGATGCTAAGATGGGGCTATGAAGTTTTCTTTGGAGCTCAAGTTCTAATTCATTCAATACTTAGTGAGCAGGGTCCACAGAGCCCATCTGTGGCTAATCAGAAGTACCCAGCTCTTGACCTGTAGGAGTCTGCAACCTGGCAGGGGAGCTTAGCACTTCTCCCTGGCTAGGTTCAAGCAGTTGGGGGAGTGGTGTCCATTTGGAAAGAATACTGAACTTTTGATAACTGCACTTGGGCTCTGTGGTGCTGTTCTTTGACTCCCTGAATGGGAGGTGTTGCCTGCAGTGCCCTCCATGGTGGGGGAAGCGTGTCAAGCCCCATGAGGAGCAAGCTCAGCTGTGACATTCCTGCTCAGCAGACTTCACTTTGAACTTCCAGGAAGGGAGAGGCCAGGACCTTCTCGAGGCACTTTTCTGGAGTTCACAGCTCTGTCAGCCCAGGGTTATCAGCCATCCAGGCTGACAGTTTCCTTATTGATGCCTACAGATGTGCTTACCATGTGGAGGCGAAAGGACTCCCCTTCTTGGGAGGTCCATCAGTGAGTGAGGTTTGTGCGTGGAAAGGGAGAGGAGAAAGCATGCCATGGCTCTCGTGTTCCCTTATTGAGGGCCAGTGAGCTCCCTCCTGCTCCATCTTGGCTTCAGATCCTTGGCTGGTCCTTCTGTACCAGAGTGTCATGTCTCCTGGGTCACCCCCAGGACGGTAGTCACTTTCTACCATCAGCTGTTCCCTCTCTACCCAAAGCCAAAGGAAGCTCCGTGCCTGTTGATGTGAGCTGGAGGCTTTATCTGTTCTCTCACCAGATCTCAAGGAGGTGAGGGGTGCTCTGCTGACAAGCCCCTGGGACAGTTACCTGGCTATAATGTGTTGGTGTTGGCAGCCTTGTGGAGCAACCACAACAAACATTTATTAGCACCAAGTGTATATTTTCCTGTGCTAGATGCTATAGGGAAGAAACACGCGTACACACACGCACGGTCCTGTCATTGAAGAGCTGACGTTAAGGTGGCCCACGCTGTTAAACACACGCCTTTGTCAGTTACAGGTGTCTCCCTGCACAGGCCTCTGCTCATGTTGCTTTGGTGAAAAGCAATCACTTCAGAGATACCTCACTTATCCCCTGATGTCCAGTGTTGCCACACGGGCATGGTGGCTGAAGCTGGGTCCCTGCTGTGAAAATGAAAATACTTGAGGATATTCAATTGCTTTTCCATCATTCATGCGCGTCAGTGGCAGAATATGGTGGTGGAGCCTGTGCTCAGAGTGTGTGACTGTGTGTGGCTCCCACTTCGACCTGGAATCGTTTCATTTCCTGCAGCTGCTCACCAGCCTGGCAAAATCTGAGTGGTGGAGATAATTTGCCCATATAGGGCTCTCAAGACACATCAGTTTGTGCTAAGCCCAGAGTCATTTAACCAGTATTTACTGAGCACTTACTATGCGCCACGTACCTTTTTACATATCTTTGGGAGCAAGCTCATTTTCAAAAGAAAATAGAATCTGTTTGGGGACATTCTCCTTCCTATAGAACACCCCACGGAGAGATTAAATCCCTGGGTGCTGTGTTTTAAATTTGCCACAGTGCAATAACATGCTCATCATAGAGCAATGCTGAAGGCAAGTGTGAAGACAGGTGTGAAGGGAGGAGGAAGGGTCTGAAGTTTGTTTACTTTCAGACCGTCTGGAGAAGTCCCCGGCCCCAGTGGAAGTGGAATGAAACCGTGGCAGGTTAACCTTTCGATGAATGACAGGCCTTCGGCTCTGTGTGCGGTGCCTGGATATAGCGAATCTATTTTTACTAGGGCTTCAAAGACCGAAATGCCTCCGTATGTGTGATGTGATGTCATCTCTGCATTTGGGTTGGGAGTTGAGTGGGAAAACATGCAGAGGACAACTACTTCAGAATCAGCAAAAATGTGCACAATTACTATTTAATGATTCGAAAGAATGCTCAAATATTCATAGACCTGAGAAATGGGACTGAATCTCCCTGTAAATAAGGGCAGGCAGTGGATGCTTCTGGGGTTTGTCTGGGTCCAGGTGTTGCTATGGCAAAGAATTCGTGTTTATCATCCTTACTGACTGAGTAGTAAGCAGTATCTGAGCAGTATCTTTTCTGTAGGGTTACGTGGACAAGTCATTGTTTTCTAGAGCTGTAAAATTCTGGTGAAGGTTTGGGGTTCTAGAGTTGGAAACAGACATGACTCCCCACCCACCTTATTTTGAGAGTTGATGGGATATAGTCAGTTCAGTGCGGCAGGTGCTGCCAACTGTGCATTGTCATTGAATAAAGTCAATAATGGGACTGGTGATGTGGGGATCCAGGAGAACAGAATGGGCCAGCTCATTGGCTCCTGGGTGGTTTTGTGACCTTACTATGCCCACCTGGCATCAGGGAGTAGGCAATGAGGTGCCTCAAAGGAGAAAGCACCTTGACCAAGGCAGAGGTGAGGCAAGAAGACCCGTCTGTGGCCCTCAGCAGGGTGCTAGCGTTCCCACCCCATCTTCCTGTTCATGACACACCTGATATCTGGTAGAGCACAGGAACGCAATCACCAGCAGGAGAGGTGGGAAGAACAGTTCTGCCACTTTGGCCTTTGTGTCCTCAATAAGAGATGCTAGTGTTTTGTTTGTATTTTCTTTTTTAAGACAGGGTCTTGTTCTGTCGCCCAGGCTAGTGTGCAGTGGTGTCATCACAGCTCACTGCAGCCTCGAACTCCTGGTCTCAAGCAATCGTCCTGCTTCGTCTTCCTGAGTAGATGGAATTACAGGTGCACACCACTGCCCAGCTAATCTTGCTTCCTGTCTTCCTTCCTCCCTCTCTCCCTTTAGGTAAAGACAGGGTCATGCTGTGTTACCCAAGCTGGTCTCAAATTCTCAGGTTATCCTCCCAGAGTGCTGAATTATAGGCATGAGCCACCTCTCCGGGCCTCTAGTGCTTTTATGAGCATTTGTGAGCTCTTGGGACCCCTGCCTGTAAATATTCACAGAATTTCCAGATGAGCTCCAGGGGAGGCCTTGGAGCTTCCCCAGTGTCACCTTCTAGAGGTGAGAAGAACGCCAACCTTGTATAGATTCCTTAGTATCAACTAGAAGATTCTTGAATGCATACATGAAGGCCAAACAAACAAAAACAACCCAAACTCTATTATCAACAAGTGGCTTTATTTTGTAAGAAAAAAATAGTCGAATAAAAAAAGTTTGTACAAATACTCAAGCTTGTGAATTAAGAAGAGGAGAAATACTCAGTAAGGGAGATGTGACTCTGGCTCAGCTTCCTACATGGGCGAGGGGCAGGCTCCCCAAGTTATGATTGAGCATCCATTTAAGGCCCCCTCAAGGGAGACTTCAGAAACATTGAACCCAAGCAGCGGATCCTACATTTTAAATCTAAATTTATGATTTATGTTGCCAGGCAAAGCCTATAAAGAGTTCCATGCTGTAACCCCCCCCCCCCCCCCAAACACACACACTTTGTTTAAACAAAATATAGAGGGGTTGGTGAACATCTGTTCTGATTCCCAGGAAATTCCAAGCTCCTTTGTTTAGCAAATGATCTGGTGACCTGTTGTTGCTTTTCCATTTTAGCAACCCAAAAGTCTGATAATGAAAGGATTTTCTCTTTAATTTATTCAACCCCACACGATGTTTACTCTGAGAGCTTTGGGCCCTTTATCAGTCTTTGGTGGTGTGAGCTTCTGTCCACAAGCATTCCATGTCTTGTAAATAAAGTGATAAACTTGTTTTCATTCAGGTTTGCCTGTATCTTTTCTGAGTACACACGGACACAATATGAAATACATGGTCTGAACACACTAGATTTTGTGACCAGCAGGTGTGTGGTGTGATGTAGCTTTTTACACATGGGAATCTCAGTTCAGTCTTCAAAGAGACAGGTTCTGTTTAATTAATTAATTAATTAATTAATCTATCTCACTTTGTTACCCTGGGTAGAGTACTATGGCATCACAGCTCACAGCAACCACAAACTCTTGGGCTCAAGCAATCTTCTTGCCTCACCCTGCCAAGTAGCTGGGACTACAGCACCCACCACGGTACCTGGCTATTTGCAGACATGGGGTCTCACTCTGGCTCAGGCTAGTCTTGAATTCCTGAGCACAAGCAATCCACCTGTCTCGCCCTTTCAGAGGGCTGGTATTATAGGTGTGAGTCACTGCGCCCAGCCAAGAGACAGATTCTAAACAACCTCAAGTCCTTAGCAGAGTCATCCTAACCTTGTGAACTCAGTTCAGTTCTTGTGGTGAGCATTAGGGACCAGTGGACAGGGCTGCACGGCTCCTAGGAGGAAACAGGAAGAAGCCTCCCACCCCTCTCCTGTGTTTTCTGCCCAAGGAAAGGCATGCTGAGGCGAAGGCTTCATTCTGGGACCACTCATAGGAAGTGGGGCTTCAGAATCTTCCAGAGCTTGGGGATCATCTGCCTTGTGATCTGAAACACCTCTCCTGGCGGCTCTATGTGCCTTCCGTACACTCCCTGTGGGACAACTACTTTATAAGATCGCTTCTTAGTCTATCCACACCCAAGTTTGCTTATAGGAAAACAAGTCAGGGAAGTTCAGTATGACTTCACTTGTCATGCCTTACTTCACATGTAGAGGTCGACCACAGATAGCAGGAAATTACATTTCCATCCCTGAAAAGGTGTGAACTATAGCCCTAGTGAAAGAAGATTTCTGGGCAACAGGAATAGTTATTATGGCAGAGAAGGTGATGTTTGGGACAGAGCATAGGGCCTGAGCACATTTCAAATTAGAGAGGCAAGTGTGCCCCTCCTGAGCAGTGGGGCTGTTTTATCTGTTGAGGATTCCTGGCACATCAACGATACCTCAGTTTAAATGCAAATCAACAAACAAGGTCACGGTGTTCACTGAGCACCCAGTGAAACATTTATTTGTGGGATACCTGCCTGTGTCGGCCTCTGTAGCTGACACTGGGCCCTCAGGGACACCTGGGGGCTGAGCACCTGCACACGCAGCCTCTGTCTGTGCAGAGTTCTGGGAGCCGAGGAGGTCTGGGCGCAGGCCAGGGACGCATCTCAGGTCTCGTTTGCACCTGACGGTGTGCTCGGGATTCCCCAACATGTTTCCACAGTTCAAGTCTGGCACAACCACGTCCCAGATTCTGCACCCCCACCCAGACTGGCTGTTCCTGCTGCCTCCTGTCTCAGGTGAAGGAGACGCCAGTTGTGTAGCGCCTGAAGCCAGAGCCTGGGAGTGTCCCAGCTCAACCCTCCGCCTCCTGCCTCCATCGGGCACCTACTTCCTTGATCTTTGGGTCACATGGCTTTAGCCTCTGAAATTTATCTTCAGCTGCCCTTTATCTCTCCAAATGCCTTTGTCTTTGTCATGTTTTACTTCTGCTTGGCAAGTTGACCCTTAACTGGCCTTCTCACCCTTTGTCCTCTAATTCGTTCTTCACCTTTTTGCCTGAGTGAAACCTTCTAGATCAGGGCACAGCTCTGGGCTATAGCCGGCACTCCCACCATCCCCCCTAGTGGAGGTGAGCACCTGTGTGAGAGCTTCCTCACATCACCCCAGCCCTCCACCTTTTTTTTTTTTTTTTTTTTTTTTTTTTTTTTTTTGGGACAAAAACAAAAGGTTGTGTGTGGGGAGTGGGCGGGGGTAACAGCCCCC